>JANIJG010017338.1:0-107193 GCA_024611175.1 Megaceryle torquata
AAAAAAAAAAAAAAAAAAAAAAAAAAAAAAAAAAAAAAAAAAAAAAAAAAAAAAAAAAAAAAAAAACCAAAAAAAAACAACCCAACCACATAGTTTGAGGATTGAGGATATGGACAATATTTGTCTTTTAAGTAAAAATGGACCATGAGAAAAGGAACATCAAACATGTCAAGTGCTTTGAATTGCCACAGAACTGAAAGGTAATCATAACTAGGGTGGCACAAACAACTGGCTTAATGCTGGCTGACCATCAGCTATTGGCTATTTTTTTTCCACAGTGAAATAAAAGTGCAAAGGGTCTTCAGTCTCAGATCAAATTTATCTGTTAAGCTTGCGTGTGATTTTGTTTTTTCTTTTCATCTATTTTGCCATTAAATGTAACTAACTTCTGACATTAAATTCTTTGAATAAAAAATTAAAATTTCAATTTCAAAACCATCAATATTGAAGTTGATAACTTTTCAGTTAACACAACCTGTGTTCACAAATGTTTTTGTGTACAAAGAAAGTAATCAAAAATATTTCACTCAACTATTGGCAGCACTAGACATCTCTTGGTTTACATTACTGGCATAGAAAATATTTGTAAGCCTCCAAAAGCTCATGAGATTTGCTTCAAACCATCAATGTAAATATTTATGGCAAAATTACATCTGTTTGAAATCAAAGGAGGTCTGACCATACTCTTTGTGAGGCTGATAATATAATTTCAAAGTGACTGAGCCTAATTGAATGTCAGGATATACCAGAGCTAGCAATAACCTAGACTCACCTTAAATGGACCTTTGCAAAACTGCAAGATTCGGAAACAAAGTAGTTACAAAACTGTAGCTACCTGGCTTTCATGACACTTAACTGGCCAGCATCTTGTAAAGGCCAGTAACTAGAAAAAGGGGAGTGAAGACCCACAGTCTACCCAGATAAGTTAGCTCCTCAGGAACAAGAAGTGGCAGCAAAGCAGCTCACATCCATTGCCAGCATCCTCCATTTTGACCGATGCAATGTTCCGAGTTCTGTTTGAATTGCTGAGTTGAGGTTCAAAATCTTCTCTTCAAGTAGTGGCATCAATATGGTCATTGCTGGGAAATTTTTGTGTTAATGTAGCTTTTTCTCTACAACTCTGCTCTTTTGTGGCCTTTTTTATTACTGTTATTATCAAAATAATATCATTCAGATTTCAGAGCAACCATATGATTCTTTGCCTTCCGTTACCCCTCTTTCCCCCAAAGAGGATGAGCTAAAGTAGCACTGGTGGCCAAAACATTAGGCAAACTTTGGAAGCCATATTAGGCCATAGACAAAAAAAGAAAATCTGTATAATGCTCATTCCTTATTTCATAAAGGGCCATATTTGGCCTTCTGTGAAAAAAGCAGTGCCATTTCCAGCCAGAGGTCACAGAAAGTTATACAAACCTTCTGGTTCCACATGTGTCTGGGGGGATTTTACATGACTAGGTTATACTTATAATTTGTTATTTTATGGGGTTTTTTTTCTTGTAAAGCAATTTCTATCATGCTACCCAGCACTTACTATAGATTACAGCCAATCTTAGACATCCCCTGGGTGGAAATAGAGAGACAAAACTGATACATCAGTTTAACAGCACCCACATATCCTTTGTGCCATGAGGATCTCTGTGCTCTGATTAGGAACAGCTCCCTGTCCCATTTTTGCCACAGAGCTGTACAAAAGGTCAGAGAGAGAGAGATGTGTCCTGAAAAGTCGTTTTCTGATCTTAATTGCTCTGATGTAATTCATTTGAATTATAGGTCCCATTTTTTGTCTGCGAAAAGATGATCTAAGGTCTATCCTGAACACTGACTTAATAAACATAGCTTACTTATTCCCCTCTCCTGCTTATTTAATGGGTGTCTTTATAGGACTTCAAATACCACGGAAATTAGTGTGCTACTAAGAGTGGAACAGAATAGAAATGATTTTCCTACTGAGTACTGAGGAAACAATACCAACCCTAGCGCTAGCCATCAGTGTTCAAATAATAAGTTGCATTACAAATCCCATGAATTTCAGGTACTCAACACGTCTGGTATATGATGCATTGCTTATTTTATCCACAATATAGGGGTTAACCACAGAGATTAGAATTTTAAGAAACTTTAAGCAAATGCTCGCACAAGTGTAATAATACCATGTGTATAAAAATATGCTGCCAGGGAAAATACAGATTTCAAATTGTTTTTACATAATAGCATATACATTGCAAATAGTATATGTTACCAATGAAATGTACTTTTAAGATTTTACTTTTTTTACTTTTCAGTGAAAAATTAGTGCATTATTAATTTCAGAGATATCTTCTGATATCAAAACAAAGCAAAAAATACCTGCTTGAAAAAATAGCACTTTTAAAATAAATACATATATTGGTCATTACTGCATTAAACCAGGTAAAGCAGAGAGGGTATGAAGTACCATATGGACCATACTGATTCTATGTTTCATATACAAACTTATTGCCTTCTGTTGTTTTCGTGTAGTTTAGTTCTAAGCAGAACTGGATCCACGTTCCACTGTTCTACTTTACAACAAACATTTTTGGCCACTTGTCATCCCTTATTCCAAGCTGTATGAGTCCTTTTTTTCCAGACTCTGCTCCTTCAGATTAATATATAGGCCCATAACACAAAAAGCACTGTCAGTTTGCAGTAAGTTAACCAGTTTTCTGTAATTCTGAAATCTGATTGTTTGCTTGGCTCAGATAGACATCTGGAATTGGTACAAATCCATTGGATATTATCCATTTTTTTAAAGTAATTCACAGAAATATAATTCTAAAAAATCTTGTTTCTGTTTGTACACACTGCTCCAAACAAAAAATTCTCAAACACTATTGTTATATGTACAACATCATAGCTATTTCAAAAGAGGCTTCATGTAAAAATATAGTGTATGTTCTCTAGATGCCAAATATTCACAAAATAAGCTGAGTTATTAAGAAGTCCTGACCTCCATATTAAGGTTGTTTCACTCTGACATTCTTTCTTACTGTGATCAGACAGACATTTAAAATCCATGTAAAGAGCCTATCAAGAGATGTTCAATTAGGCTTTATTCTAACACCACAGCACGTTAGCCCAGAGAAATGCTCAGGAATCACTACTTTTACAGGTATTAATCTACCTTCCTCCCTGAAATCTTTATCAGTTTTCCTTGCATATATCAGCTGTCACTATAAACTGTGTTTCAACACCAGGCATTTCTCATCCTTACTGGCTGTGCTCATCATACATCCACATTAAAAAGTCCATAGACCTAGCTACAGGCGTGCAGTACTGCTTCTCCTCAGTGGCTGTCAGTAGCTAAATATAACCATTAGAGAAATAGACAATCATGCTCCAGCAGAACATCTTAAGTTCAATCATCTGCAAGGCATTATTAGCAAGAAATGTTTCCAAGTAATACACTGATTACATCTGATTTGTTGGTGATATCAGATTATTACTAAGCAAGCTTGCTCAGCATCTTCTCATAGTTTTACATATATTTGGAGTTTCCTGCCACTTCAAGCCCAATTTTCAAGCATTCTTTTTTATCCTGTTTTCTGTCTATTTCATGGTAAATTGATCATCAGAATGTATCAGCACAAATTAAAAGTCAATAAAGGCCATCTACACCACTGAAAGAATTCTGCAATTACCATGACACTTCTTCCTCCCCCATTTTAAAAATTACATCCTACCTTATCATAAAATAGAATAATATAATCATTTAGGTTGGAAAAGACTCTTAATATCATCAATTCCAACCATTAACCTTGCACAGTCAAGTCCACCACTAAACCACGTCACTGTGCACCATGTCTATACATCTGTTAAATCCCTTCAGGGATGGTTACTCCCTGGGCAGCCCGTTCCAGGGTTTGACAATCCCTTCAGTGAAGCAGTTTTTCATAATGTCCAAACTAAACCTCCCCTGATGCAACCTGAAGGCTTTTCCCCTTTTTCTATCACTTGTTACTTGGAAAAAGAAAGCAACACCCTAAAAAAGTAGTTGCAGAGTCTGAGTAGATTCACTTCATATCTAATAAGGTAGAGATCTCATTCTCTCAATGCATTCTGCAAAGACAAAGTTCAATAGTTTTCCTAGGAATCCATATTTTTCATTGTGACCACTATACAGTCTTGAGCTATACCATCACATATCTTCCTGTCAAATCATTATTATATTCCCATTTTTTTCCTCAAGCAGCTGACAAACTTAAAATATTTGACCCACAATAAACCTATTTTTCTCTAATTTCTTCATGTTTTCTTTGTAAATCCTCTCAATAAGTGTTAAGCATATATAAAACTGTAAAGACTAAAAGGGATCTTATGAAGCTAGAAATTCCTGTAGTACTCTTAAATTGTCTATCTGAAAAAATAGGGATTTGAATCCCACTTTTCATTTACTTTGACTTAATTTAAAGCTTCCCATGTTTTAATTATTCATCAGAAATTTTGTTGTTCCTTTATGCTCTGGTTGCTTTCTTATGCTTTTTTTAAAAATAATGCTTTCACAAATGGTTCAGCTGCCTAGAAAATGTCTCTGAATCTTTGTCTTTATCCACTTCACCACCATGATACTCATTAAAACAATCCATCCATATAACTGCATGACTTGTAGCAGAGCTACAGTATTAACACTGTACAATTCAATAAATGGTTTTCTAAAGTCAGCTCTTAGTGACCAACATCTTTGTATGATTCTTGCCTATTCTTTGGATTCTCTGCTTTAGCGATGTCTCATCTCTTATTTTCATTTCTTTAAAGGAGCATTTTTCTCTCTTGCACAATAGTGGCCTGAATCACAAGTAGCTCCCCTTAGGCTGAATGTTATTCTGTTGTCATCTGTTGTCTTAAGTCAGTTTGCAGTTGATCTACTAGATAAGAACTCCATCTCTGAATATTAATGTATTCTTGCAAATGCCACTGTGAGTACAATCAGATAGTCTTTAGAACTGCCAAGCTGAATAATCTGATCTGACTGTAAGCAGCTGTGTCACAGGTATAGTTCCATATTCTTCACCTACTTTAATACCTTAGTGTAAGGATCATTTTATTATTAACAATGGGGACTGGTATAGGTTCCTTCGAGTTCTCTCTAGACTTGATTTACTGTTTCTTCAGTTAGAACACACATGCTGACATCAAGTTTTCTCACAGCTTCTTTAAAAGACAGCAACTGTACTGACAGATTTTCATACTCAGAGGTTCCATTTCTTTTCCATTCTGCTGATATTAGGATGTGCTTTTGTGATAATTACTCCACCATATCTGGCTGAGATTTCTGCCTTTGATGAAATCCAGATGTTCCAAGTTCTCAGTTCTTAGTTTGTTTTCCATATCTGGGTAGTTTATCTATATTATTGTCTAACTATAATATCTATTTGGCTTTCTATCAAAAGGAGAAGAGTGTTCAGCCTTTGCCCAGAGGCCAAGCTAGAAGACCAGATCTGATTCTAGCCCATCCCCTTCAGCATGCCCAGTTCAGGAGGCTCTGCTTGCAGCAGAACATGTTTGGCATAGCTCCCAGGGTGTGGGAACACATGAGAGCTGCCACTGTGACTGGGAACTCATTTAGAGTAACAAATAGGTCTGAGGAAGACCAAAGCAACTCACAAACAAGCAATAGTCAGAGGCAGAGCTAAATTTATCAAGCAACATATTCTGTCCACTCTTTGCTCATTCATCTCTAACGATTCTGTGAGCATAATTATAGTTTTTGTAGTGGTTGTCTGAATACATTTTTATGACTGTAGCATGGAGCAACTTTCTAACTCCCCCAAAATAAAGCTTGTTTGTTTGAATAATTAAATTCCAGATGAAAAAATCGGTTTCTCCAAAGAGGACACAGAAGATCCTTTCCAATATTCATGAGAAAGTATTATAAATTAGATTTTTTTTCCTAAGCCACAACATGTATAAAATAATTTTTAATTTGCTGTTTAATTTTTTGATAACAAAATGAAAATCAAAACAAACTTAAGATATTGATGAACGATAACTTCCCATAGGAGAAAATAAGTGGAACACTTGACCTTTTTGAGGTCAAGAAGAACCATATTCATTAACCATTTCCATCCTTTAAATTACTCTTAAGTCATTATTCCCAAACCAAGAATAATGACAGAATCACAGAATGTTAGGGGTTGGAAGGGACCTCAAAAGATCACCTAGTCCAACTCCCCAGCCAGAGCAGGATCACATAGGTTAGGTCACACAGGAATGCATCCAGGTGGGTTTTGAATGTCTGCAGAGGAGACCCCACAACCTCCCTGGACAGCCTGTACCAGTGCTCTGTCACCCTCATTGTGAAAATTTCTCCTTAAGTTTACATGGAACCTCCTATGTTCCAGCTTGCTAGGAAAACTGATGTCTGTTTTTAAAAATGACCCTTTTGTGAATCTCTTCTAGGCTTTGACTGATCTCATCCTGGGGTATCTAAAAGAATGTTTTTCCCTTCCAGGCTTCAGGTGCCATTGGATGGCTTTGCTGCTCACCACCACCAAAACTATCAAACATTAAACATTCCCTCTTAGCTCAGAGCAACCAGAATTTGTAGAACATGCAGTGCAGTGATATGCACCATTTAGAGCCTGTTTTTGATTGTAGCTATTTGAGACAAGAAGAAAACACATGTATCAATATTAATGTTCTGGCCTGAAGGTGTACTAATGTTGCAATGATCTCTCATCATTACTCTCAAGACATTGTTTGCACCACCCTCAAAGTAAATGGCAACAGTCCATTAGTCATAAAAAGGGCCAAGATGTGTCACAAATATTTTTTCAACTACATGATAACCTTTACATTTTCTTCTATGTGCCTCTCATTACAAGCAATTAACAAAAGGAAGAGAACATAATAAAGAGTTTGGAAAAGAACCAAAGAATTAATCATCAATTAAATAAATATACAACAAGAAACTACCAATTCACCAAGGAAACAGCTGACAGGATTAAATAGTGAAGAATCAATGCCTTTAAATCACAGCTGTCCTTCACCTTTAAATCCCAGCCCTCATAAAGTATTAAAAACTAAAACACACTTCATAAATAGATTTGGATTCAGATGCAAAACTGTAGCTGCAATGGTAAATTTATTTCCCAAGATTATGTTCCTGGATAATCAGCCTCCACTAGAATTTGGACATTTAGTCATGTGTTTTGTATGCTATCACAGATTCTGAGTTTATAGTTGCTTGTGTGTCCACTCACCTGTCGTTCAGGCCTGCAGACTCTGACGATAACAGATATCTAACTCAAAACCAAAAATCCATGAAGGCCAGTCGAAGGCTAACAGGCAAGACATATGAGCAGTAAATTCAAAATGACATTAAGAACAGTGTCTAGGTGCTAAAATTTAGGTCCTCTAAAAGACATTGTTTCTTTATCAGGCATCTCTCTTCATGTGGCAGCTCCACAAAACCTGTCACAATAGTATCTGGTTCTAATACAAGCCACACAGAAATCTGAAAAAGAAAGAATAAGCAGAACTAAGTGGAAAAAAAAAAAAAAAAAAAAAGAAAACAAAACAAAACAAAGAAAAATCACTTTCTCCATAATACCTCCAGAAAGGACAAGAAAAATTCTATATAAAGATAAAAAGATGAAGAGCAGTGAAAAGCATCATGAGAAGAGACAAAACGATGAATGTGTAGAGTACTTTTAAGCATATCGGACTGGTTACTGATACAAGAAATAGTAAAAGTTTATCAGCTTAGTAGGATCTCAGCAGGCAAGTTTAGGTCCATCCTAGGTTGACCAAGGAAAGACTTCTCAACTAGACAAGAAATAAAGCAAGCAATGGGTAAACAGTTTCAAGAGCTGCAAAACAAACCAACACCATAAGAAATATTAAAAAATACTTTCTCAGGAAAACAAATGCAACATATTACATCTCAAGGTAGCAAAAGAGTCAGTAAAAAGCTTACAGCTAAAAACCTTACATCTGAAGAAATTTGTAACAGATGACCAAGGCACTGGTGATATGTAAGAAGCTGCAGTGTTGGAACACTGGAAAAAAAAATCTGGAAATGCACCACAGGTACACATTCCCTAAAAGAAAATGCTTTATAAAAATACTGATATTGAATGAGATGTATTTCTAGTAAGCTCACTCTTTTCTTTTTCAAGGGATGTGGTTTAGCAGTGGACATGTAGAGTAGCATTAGTTTTAGCATTGGAAGGTCTTTTCCAACCTAGATGATACTATGATTCTTTTCAGATGCAAAGGTCCAACAATAAGTCACCCTGTTGGGATAGATTCAACAAATATTCATTTAGTTGTCTTCCTGTATTGTCTTTACCTATGAGATTTTGCAATTTTACCTCTTACCAGGATGCATAGGTGCAATAGTTCTTCCACTTTATATGTAACTGAAATGTTTATATATTAATGAAGCACTATGTGTATGTTTTAGATAAATGGGCCAGAGCATATTTAGGCACATACTTGATTCTATATCCATAAGTGACATCATTAAAGTCAATTGGTTTACTTGCTTATTGAAAGTTACTGTGACCCAAGTACACTGTTGAACTGGAGTTGTAAAGAGGGGTGTGCTTAATGAATAAACATGGTACAAGATGTAGGTAGAATTCTCATTCTCTGTGGAATATATGATTGTCTATGTCAGGTGAGCAAAAGGAAACAGAATATAAAGTTTCAAGGGTTTTTTTCATTAAATCACTTCAGCTCGCTTTTCTATTTGTTTCCTTCAACACATTAGATCTTTATATTGTAAATTCTTTTGTTTTCTTAAAAGAAAAATTGCTTACAAACTACTGTTCATGATAAAGTTTATGGAAACAACATTTTGCATACATGTTGGCAAAGCTTCATGCCAGCAGTATTTTACATGTGCATTGCAGAAGTTGGTGATGATCCACAATAAACACATTTTTCTAGAAGAGAAGTGGCCACATGGCATTTCAGGATGTGACCTAAAAAAACATGACAGTATTAGTTGTCATTGTTAATGAGTGCAATTGAGGTAAGAAAAAAGAGCCAGTTGCTACACATAATACAGTATAAATTCCTGCATATAAAGGTTTATGAAAATAAAAATCTGCATTAAGAATATAATAAATTTGCAAAGTACAATTTTTAGAAGTATTGTCAGAAATAAAATTGTCATATAACTTTAAACAAGTTCTATTGTGCTTTCATATAACACTGAATAAGTAAACTAATTCATTTTCAATTAGCTTTTCTTCAGGATTTCTACCTCAGTTCAAAAGTCAACCAACAGATATTCAGTCATTCAGTCAGAGAGGAAATCTGCCATATTTTGAAATTAATTTCCTGTAAGCTCACTAATGGTATTCATCTCTACAGCTTCTGAGTGAAACTTAATGTTTGGAAACTAATTTATCTTTGGAGCATTCCTGTGAAAAGACAGGGTTGACTATCCCAAATTTACTGCAGGACAGCAGAAACAAAGGGCAAAAACATTCAGTAAATATGGATGTCCATTTTGAGATGCCTCATACTTAGATTTTTAAGAGCACTTGGTGATACCTGTATGTAGTATTTTATGCATCCAACATTAAGGTTCTGTTGATTTCATCCCATCCACAGACAAGAGCGTAAAGTGGTAGCAGAACAACTTTTAAGTGATCGTGCATAAAACACTTTGTTTAGGGAATTCTCACATGTCTACAACAAATAGAATTCAATTATCTGAATAGCATCCAACTCTCTTAGAGGAACCTTTGTTTTCCACCCTCCTGCAGTTGCCTTGCACATCTTCCAATTTCTGCAGCCAGTGAAGAAAGCCTACAGAGAGCAGACTCCTTGGCTGTACAAGCCTTCTCCACTATGAGAGCACAGTCCATCATGTGTAAAAAGCAGGAGGAGAGCAAAGAATGTGCACGCCATATAATTGGAGACTCTTTCAAAATTCACAATGAGGAAGGAAAAAAGCATTTTGGTGTTGGGTTTTGGTTTTTGTGAGGTTTTTTTTTGTGGTTTGGTTTTGTTCTGTTTTGTTTGTTCGCTTGCTTGTTTTTTTCCTCTCTCTGTTAACAGGATGACTGGGCTGTTGTAGAGCTTTGAAATTTTGAACTATACAACATGTTTACTTACCTTTGTAGGACAAGCTTATGTTAAGTTATATTTTAGTGATAGTAATTTGTTAATACAATAAATGTATTAAACACATTTCAGAAATGTACCAACAGCTATAAGATATGTCCTTGTCATAACCTGTAAAGTAAATGAGGCAGAGTGTCTCTGATATTGTGCAGGAGAATAAGTACTAGTTTCCTTCCTTCTATACACTCCAAAATTCCTAAATGGAAAGTTTAGGTCCTTGTTACTCTTTCAATAATGACCCTGGAAGGAAGGAAACTGCTAGAATATATCCCATTGGGAAGGTTTCTCTTTCACATTGCAATATAGTTTAATCATATTTTAAAACATTTAATCACTGTTCTTAAGATTGTACAAAAATCGTACAACTTCATATATCAAAAATGTGATCTGGGACAATAAGTGAGAATTTCACAAACATTTTTTTTTCTTTTCTGTTTTTTGCTTGTTCACTTGTTTTTTTGGGGTGTTTTGCTGTTGTCTGTTTGGTTGTTTTCTTTAACTGTGTCTTATATACCCGTTTTGACAGATGGCAGCAATAACTGGGCGTACATATTAGTGACCAAAAAGTACACAAGTTCATAAAATCTTTACAGCTCAGATTTACTGACCCTCTGAAGATGATAAATACAGGACAGGGCACACATTCATAATATATAGAGAATTATGCACCCATAGTAGCTATGTAACAGGGATCTGGGGACAGATGCTTCCTGAAGCAACCAGTGACACTAATTCCAAGAGAAAACACTGTTCTCCATGGGAACAGAGCTATAGAAACCACATTTTAAGAGGTAAAGAAGTCAGATACTGGTATGCTTTTGCAGCTGAGTGTACCAGTCTAAGAACTAGACAGAATTTTTTTTTACCTGGACACTATACCTACCAAATCCAAGGACAGATTCTACCACTTTTTTACTTGTTAATTTTACATACACTAGAAACACCTGCAGGCTTACTAAAGGGATATGTACTTCTAGAAAGTGATCTTGCCTGGCTCTAAACCGGGGTTACTTAGCTGTTTTCTTTCTCTCATCCTCCCTGTTCCCTCCAAGATAACAGATTTGCTGTAGTTGTTTTGTCTTGAGCTTCTCCATGCTGAATGTCCTCCTGTGATTTCCCACCTACATTTTTCAGCCTTCTACCTATCTTTGATAGACAGAGGGCCCAACTAGCTGATTACACTAATAAGCAGAACGCACAGTAGAAGCAGGAGCCAGACCCTTGATTTTAATTAATTTCCCTCATTATATGTCAACATCGTAGTTTCTTCATGGTTCACTCCTGAGAGAGATCTTCTTAAGATTCAATTTAGGTTTGTAGCTTAGAATTAAGATTTCTTCACTATACACTATCTCCCTTCCTCAGACTGTATAACTGCTCTCCACAAAAACATTGCTCACGGCAGCTTTTCATACTATCCGTCTGAGGCTGGGAGTTCTAGAAGAGAGACAAGAAATCAGCTTCTCTCCACAGCAACAGGCAAAGAGGCTGCTTCACCTATGTCCCACCATTGCTCATGTTGGTCAGAGTTGCTAAGGGTACAGAGAAAATGAGCCCCAGAGGATGAAAGATAGCAAGACCAAGTGAGAAATTGCTTCTGTTTTAACTTCTGCCTTACCAACAGTTATGTTTTCTGCTTTCTGCTTACTTAGAATTGTCTGCAGTCCAGGCTGCAAAGGTATCATGGGGAGAAAAGCCTCATGGCAGTGCCTAATAAGCAGAAAACTCAGACAACCTTGAGGAAATAAGGTTAAGTTTGTAAAGTGGTGTTAAAGAAGCATCTTTTAACTAGGAAGCAGAAACAATCTGATAGACTGATCTTTGAGAGACCACAAACATGGAGGTCCTAGATGTCATTCTTACATATCGACTTTAAAGAGTAGAACTGTATTTTAATGAGTTAAGTTTGAATGTGTGTTACTCAGCAGATGTCCACATATTTAACATTTCCCCATGGGTAAAAGAGCTATGTGGTTTTGAGTACCAGATGAGTTTATCCAGGATATTTTATTATTCTGATCTTGCCTGGTGGTCTCTAGGAGAAGACAATACTATTTTCAGTTTATTTTCTTCTTTCTTAATCTTCCCACAAGCATTTAAATAAAAACTACCATCAAATTGTGTTTCACTGTTACTGGACACATTTCTGGCTTTTGATGTCCTTCTTTTATCTCTACAGTTGGATCCAGATATTTCTTTGGTGTTCTGGTTCCTCATGTTTACAAGTTTCCACATGAGCATGAGTTTTCTACAGCTTCAAGGCAGTTCATATTGTTCCCTGTCACTGACAAAGACTTTTGTCTCAGCCAAACTGCTGACATTGGTTCAGAGCCTGCATGGAGGTGAAAGTACTAAATGAAGCAACAAAGTCTCTATTACTTGTCTCTATTAGAAATAAAATCCCCTGGTTGTTTCAGGGCTACATGTGTCACTGAACTCCTGATGAAACAGTTACACTATAGGATCTAGTTAAAGGCAGTTTTATTAATATAGTTCTTAAAGACCAACCAGGTAGAAAATCCATGTCAGTTGTGGGCTGGGTCATGAAGACCTACAGGTCTATCATACTTCTTCATCTGGAAAACAGTAGGATATTTGCTTAGAGAGCAACAGTGGAAGAGAATCTCACCTGCAGCCTGCGGAGGACTCCATGCCATAGTAGGGTACTGCTCATGACGAAGGCTGTGACTCTAAGGGAGACCCATGTTGGAGTGATCTGCTTCTGGGATGATCACAGCCCACAGAAGAGAACCACACTATTTGAAGTTCATGGAGGACTGTCACCTGTGGGAGGGATGTCACAATGCTGTAGGGAAGGACTGTGAGGAGTTTTCCCCCTGAGAAGGAAGGAATGGCAGAAACAACATGGAATAGCTTGACCACAACCCTCATTCCCTGTCCCCCTGCACCACTGACAGGGAGTACACAGCAGAGCAGGAAGAAGGGAGAAGTGAAGGAAAGGGTTGTATTTAAGATCCATTTGTATTTATTACTGTCCCACTCTGATTCAATTGGTAAATTGGTGGTGGCTTTGGTCAAATTAATTTTTTTGTTTTCCCCAAGTCAGGTCTGTCTTCTACCCATAACCATAATTGGTGAGTGATCCCTCCTGGTCCTTTGTCTTGACCCTTGATCCATTTGTTGTATTTTCTCCTCCCCATCCCACCAAAGGGTGGTAGGAATGAACAAGCATCTGCATGGTCCTTTGTTGCCAGCTGGGTGGGCCTAAACAACAACAAACCTCTTAATTAAGGACCTAGACAATAGGGAACCCTCAGCAAGCTCAGACACAACATGAAATTGAGAGAAGTGGACTTCAACAAGAAGGGGAAGAGGGCAGAAAGGAATCTGATGAAGTACAACAAAGAGAAATGAAAAGTCCTGCCCCCAGGGAGGAATAAACCTATGTACCAGTATACACTGGTGCCTGACTTTCTGGAAAAGAACTCTGTAGAGTTCTTCTGGGATCCTGGCGGATAACAAGTTGAACACAACCCAGCAATACAACATAGTAGTAAAGGCAGCCAATAGCATTTAGGGCTGTGTCAGGAGGATCATTGCCAGAGGCTGAAGGTGACATTTTCTTTTTATTCAACACTGATGAGGCCATATGTAAAATACTGTGACCAGTTCTGGTATCCCCAGAAAAAGAGAGAGATAAACTTACTAAAACAAACCCAGTGAAGGACTGTGAATATGATTAAGGGACTGGAGAATCTCCTATGAGGAGAGACAAGTCTTCTGCCTGGAGAAGAGAAGGCTTTGGGGGAATCTCCTGAATGTGTGTAGATACCTGATGGGAGAGAAGGAATAAGAGCCACACTGTTCTCAGCAGTACCCAGTGACAGGACTCAAATGTTCACATACTTCTTTAGACAATCGGAAATCTTTTTTCAGTAACTTAATAATAAAAAAAAAAATCCCGTTATTTTTCGAATTCTGAAAAATTAAGATGACTGCAAAATATAATTTTTAAGCAACTTTCACTTATTTAACTATATGTTTAATTTGGTTTGAAAACTTTCATTTTTAAATGATGAGTGATGGACTTCTGTCAGACATTTTTTCATGAAAGTAGAATTTTTGCTTCCTGGCAAACTCTGACATCTTAACATTTTTCCCTTTCTAAATTGAAGAAAAGTAAATGTTTCCCTTAGGACTTATTACTAAAATAAAACAAAATAAAATAAAAAACAATGACAACAACAAAATCAAACAAAAGAAACAAACAGGAAAAAGAAACTTACATGGAAAGTTTTAGTTCTGACAACTTTTTTTTTTTTTTTCTCCTAATTTATAATATCAAACACAATCCTGAATGAAATGTTGTTCCAAATGAAACATTCAAATATTCTGGCATGACAAGATTGTAAAAAAGTTATCAAAAAAATCTTTGTTTTGATTGAAAGCAAAACAAACAAAGTACAGTCAATCCTGACACGTTCCCACAGAACATTTAAAACTGAATTAATTGTCATTTTCTGAGAAACATTCTGCTCAGAATTTCTGAGTCCCTCCACTGACAAGTGCATAGAATCATTGCTCTGTCCCAGGCAACCCACCATACATGCATACATCCTGTTGAGCTCACAATGTATGTGTTGAGAATGCTGACCTTTTTAAGGTAGAATCACATTACTGTATGCCTGCCACAAAGGTAGAATAAGAAGGAAAAGCAGAAAACTGTTCCCAGAGGGGTGTCTCAGATGGACTGCTTCTCCCTGTGCTTTCCCTGAGACATTTTTATCCTTTGTTTTTGTTCCAGACCATACCTAAAAGTAGCATCTAGTTCTTTTATAGGTCATTTAATATTATTGCATGATTACATGGAAGATTTTGGATATTCATCACCTAATAAAACTAACCTGTAAAGACATAATGGAGTTAATGGGGTGGCTTTAAACTATTATTTTTAAAAATGTTCAAAACCAGTCTCAAAATGTCCTACCTAAGTGATGTGAATTAACTATGAAATCTTGCTGATGCACAACAGCCTTCAGTTAACTGTTTTAAAGCATCACGTGTTTTACCATGATTGATACAATTCACTGCTATACATTTTTATATTCACATTAGTATTTGAAAGGTGATCTACTTTTGAAACTTATTGTACTGTATCTATATTAATCACTTCAGATTAATAAAGCTTACAGTATAGACAAGAAAGTATTGTCCCCCATTCCTATTCATCCAATTCATCAGAGAATTTATAGGGCCAGAGAATTTATTTTTTTCTTCATTTTATGGGTTTACTTGCTGTCTCTGCCCATAGCCCTAGACACAAAGGTTCCTGCAGCATGCTATTGAAAACTGAATGGTGAATGTTCACAGGGAATCTCTTTAGCAGATTCACTTCACTCTAATCTGAGGTCTTAAATGATTTTTTGCTAGCAAATTTTAGATTATTATATGACCACATCAGAAAGGAGAGTCCCATGGAAGCTGTAAGACTGAAGATATGTATACACAGTATATACCCTTTGCATACAGTGAACTGTAACCAGCATGAGCAGAAAATTTTGATTACAACTGAACCCAAACAGGAAACTAAAGTAAAACGTGTTGTTTTGGGTCAGTTATGTGTAAGTTTGCATGAAGTATATCAGTTTGTTCAAGCAGAAGAGCCTTTACAGATCCACAGAGCTCAACAGATATAACAGGAAGAACTGAATATATAGTGATGAACACTATACGTAAATATTCTGAATACAGCAAATACACAGTTATATCTGAAACACAGGTTTCAGAGAGTGCAGAGGTAATAGGCATGCAATCTTGCCTCCCATTGGATACAAATTTCTGACTTAATATTGACTTTATAGTGGCAAGTAGCAAGATAGAAAATATTAATATTGACGAAACAGCTTTTATTTTCCCCTGATGTCATCTGGTCATGTCACTTATTGCAATTAAATCCAATCTCTAATTGCAACAAGTATTATGAACAGCATTCATTAATTTATTACATGGTGCTGTGCCAAGCCTGCATTTGAGCACATGCTCTAGTCATTTGTATTTCTACAACTATCTGACTAAAGTCCTCTTCACCTCAAAAGGAATGGGCTTGTTGACAAAAAGTATCTGCATGTATGTAATGTGTAACATCATAAAAAGCATAAGCACACATTTGTGCTTGTCTGCATTGGTATGTTTAACTTCATCACGTTTTCCTACTTCCTTTATGATCCTATCATATTTTATAATTTCATCTGTGGAAAAGACTGAAGTCTGAAAATGCAGGAATCTTGCACCTGTTGCTCCATTTACACCAGTGAAAGATTGAAAAATGCAAGCAAAACACAGTATTGTCAATATGAAAACGTTTCACAGACACATTGCATGAGCAGAGGCAAGTGCAGGGAATGACAGTCAATGAACCACTGTCTTCTGTTTTGCCCATTCACATATTTGGCACTGTAAGTCATTATGAACTCATGAAAACTGCCATGTCTGTGAAAGCCCCTGCCAAATCTTCAGCCACTTTTTAGTTTTATTATGACTATATGTCAGGAATATTGTTCTGAAACAGAAACACAGGCTACCAGATGCTGAAGTGCACATGACTTTGTAATGTGTTTCTATAATGCTGGTAAACTAAAAACTGAAGTGAATGCTTATATTTAGCAGTTGTTGGTGACAACATGATCATATAAGTCTAGTTTAGAAGCTTTAGTTCTAGATCTTTTTCCTCCATTCACTCACATTCTTCTACCTAGGTTGTAGCAAGTTCACCAATTAAAATTAATTTTACTGATCTTTGCTCTGAAGGCAGAAGATAACTTCAATCTCAAAGCTCATAAACATAATATGCACTCACAAAACTCAGAAATAATTTATTTTAGACACTAAAATGATCTTTGGTTTCCCATGCTTTTAACTTAGTTTTTTTGTGTGAATCATTCAAAACGCTCAAGGACTACAAGATATAGAGGAACCATCTATTAAAACAAAACAAAACAAAAAGTAGTTTAAAGTGCCTTCTGTCTGGTGGGGATTTCAACAGAATCCTTTGCAGTAAGGGTATGGGGATTGTACACACAAATGAGGTTTAGCAGAGCAATGTCATAGAAAACATGAACAGTAGAGGTTATGAAGTATCAAGGTAATGAGATATAGGTGAATGTGTAAGAACTCTAAAACATTTAAGTTAAAAGCTTAACTTAAATAAGCTAGAAAAATAAGTATTTGCAGGAAGTCTTTCACACCGTGTAACAACATACAACTCAAAGTGATTGCTACAAGGTGTAGACTTTGGTGGGGTTTTTGCTGCCTATCCTCAGGCTCACAGCATCAGACATGTGGCAAGTTTGCTGAGGGCAAAAAAGCATGCATCTGGAAAATTATATGCATGTGTATATGAAAAGTTACAAAGTCATTCAAAAGAGCATGGCCTTTTTTATTCTTTTCCAAAGTATGAGAGCTAAATAGTCTCAACTTCTTCATATTGTCTTTAGAATGACTAACCTACAAGGTTCTTGTTTTGTCTTTTACCTGCAATGCCACCACTACATATCAGGAAAGTAAGAAAAATAAGAAAAGCAACTTTTATAATCTTGGAAGGGGAAAGATGGAGGTTCAAATGACATTGTTGATATTCTACATATCTTAGGACATATTCCTCCTCTAGAAAAGAAATTTTCTAACCACCATACACAATATATACAGTCCATACATAATTAGTCCCTGTTACAGACCAGGACTGCAGACTCTTTTCCTTAAGTCATTCTTTCCAATTTTAATTTTCCTTGCTCTGTCAATACTTCCGGCATAGAGAAAAAAGCTGATAAAAATGTTTCATTAGGGCTTCATTATCTGACCAACTTATAATAAAATAAATCACTGCTGACAGATTTGGGTGGGTACATTTTTCAGATGCCTTCTTCATTCCTACTAAATATCTTTTTAATTTTACCCTACACATGAGAAACAAGGACACAACAAATACTTTCAGGAATATTTTTCTGTACTCTGTTGCTCCTATTAGCTATATCTTGGCATGAATTTTTAAGGGTTCGTTATGATTTTAAACCCTGCCCCTCCCATTCATCTTAAAAGGGTTGCCTACATTGCCAAAAGTTAATATTTTCATAAATGTTTCTCATAAACATTCACTTCCTTGCTTTCAACTCAGCATTTCTGGGATCTTTTGAAATTATTTCTTCCTCATGTCTACTGTGATCCTGAAAGCTGTTAACAGACTGTGCAGAAAGAAAGATCATCTTTGTACATACAGGGTAAATTCTCCACTGTCTTTGCTGGCACAGTTCCTTTCAACAGCTCCTTTGGCACCCACAGCATTCTGCTTCTTTACACTAGAGCTTGGCCTACGGCTTAACTGCCCTTTCTCTCAAACCACATACAGCCATTTTACTCTCTTAGTATTCTCTGTATTTAATGTTTTAATACTTAAGAAATAGGCAGTAACTGAATGAAGGAATTACAATTTCAAGCATGCATCCTGATCAAGTGTACAAGTGAGTGTATTCACATGAACACTTCCACAATAATCAAAAAAGACATGCACATTTGCACTCAAGGCTGCTCTACAGGTTGTTCGGCTGCTGAAATATCTTAGACAAACAAAACTGAAAGAACTAAAAAGACCTTAGACCTCCCTTCCCTTCTACTCTCAGTTTTGTGCTGCAGTCTTGTTAAAGTCTCCTCCATGTCTTGAATCTTTTGAGTATTTAAAACTACAAACAAGCTACTTTCCTGCCTTCCTAGTCAATTGTTGGCATTAATGTTTCACTTCCAACAAGCAAAACACTATGTAGTTTCTTTAATTGCATCTAATGATAATCATTTCCCTTAGGCATGCAAGTTTCAGCTGCTGGTGAACCCTTTCCTGAAACAGGGCTTTAGCTTTTTGATAGAGGTACCTGTGATGCAGCCAGTAGAATTCCTTGACACAATTTCTCTTTCCTTTAAAAAGCCCCCAGTTTTCCTTGTCAACAGCTCCTACGCTTCAGTTACCTCAACCCTCCTCCCATTCATTCTGTAGGTTGCAGTATTTCTTCAGTGACCTCTTTTCCTTGTTACCCTAGGGATGGTTGCCCAGGCTTTTCCAAGCAGGGATATAATCATGTTTAGCTGTTTTTTGTTTTCCTTTGTTTAAGATATGCTCTCTCTCAAGTTAAAAAGTATCCATGATCATTAAACCAACTCAGGCCTGACATATCCAGCCAACATCAACAGAATACAAAGTCTTTAAGATGTGAAAAAGGCATTGTCATACCAGTCTGAAGAGGTGTGTGCAGGCACAGAAGCAAAGGGAGTAAGTTCCTTTAGTTCTGTACCATGTGTGGCTACTTAGCGCTGCTGCAGTCAGGGAGATGCTGGGGTCAGATGGACAATACTGTTGGGTCACAGTGAGGAGAGGAGGTGCAAGCACAGGGCTCTAAGTTGAGAGTAGTTCCAAAGCAAGAGAGAGGTGTTGAGGAGCAGCAAAGAAACATGAAGTCCTAGCAATCTATACAGCACACACAACATGTGATCAACCACATGATGAGCAAGGTAGGAACCATCTACTCACAACCATATACAACACAGACAGCAGCACAGTATTGTCCTAGGGCTCGCAACTGCGTAGTACCTCCATCCAACCCAGGTATGACACATTTCCCTTCGGAAAAGAGCTGTTAGCTAGTGCCTCATTGCTTAGAAAGACAGGGCAGTAGTCTAGGACACCCTTATTTTTCCCAATTATGCAGTCTTTTTGCTTTTACTTTCAAATCAATAGGTTCTCCCTCGAATACGAACCCCTTATTTCCTTTTCTCTTCCATCCTTATCTGAGTCTTTCTACTGCCTCCCTGACATTACAAAATTAGAATTACAGAATGGTTGAGGCTGGAATGGACCTCTTCAGATCATCTTGTCTACCCTCCCTGCTCAAAATAGTCAACTACAGCAGGTTGCTTACAGCTACGTCCAGTTAGATTACATATATCTCCAAAGATTGAGACTCTGCAACCTTTCTGGGCAATTTGTTCCAGTGTTTTACCATCCTCATCTACAATTTGTGCCCATTGTGTCTTGTTCTTTCACTGGGAACTACTGAGAAGAGAAGCAGCTGTCCCTGAGCTTTACATCCTTAATTAGTTATTTCATGTTTGTAAGTACAAGGTACAATGGAGTGCCTCCCCTTGTCTTCTCCTCAGTCACCTGTGTTAGAAAGCTGTCATTAATGTACTCTAGCAAACTCTTGGATCATTTGTGCTTTTCTCTTGTCCCTCCAGCAGGTATTACGGTGGCTAAAGTTCCCCTGCGAGCACCAGGGCCTGTGAACATGAGGCTTCTTCCTGTTGTCTGAAAGCATCACCTACCTCTTCTTGAAAGGCAGTCTGCAGAGGACACTGACTGCAACGTTTCCCATATGTCTCTGCCTTCTAATCCTAACCCCTAAACTCATGGCTGGCTCAAGATCCATGCTGAGCTAGAGCCTATGCATTCCCTCTGCTCTCCCATATGAAGGGCATGTTCTCATCCTCACTTTCCCAGCATGCCCTTCCAAACAGTCTGTATCCAGCCATGGCACCACTCCATTACCTCAGCCCGAGCAGAACAAGCAGCGACAACAACCAAAGAGACTTCAGTGCATTTGTCTGCTCTTTACATCTGGTGCCTAGGATAGGTCTGCCACTGCTCTGGCTTTACAGCAAACATGTCTGTGTAAATCAATGTGTTTATATATGCCTGAGAATGGCCAGAGTGAGAAGTGGTCCCCCAGAAGGGAAAAGACAAAGATAGTGCAATATGCTGCAAATGTATACTCCCATTCATGAGGAAAGGAGAGCAAGGTACACAAATGGAAATATCTGTTGCAGTAAAACACACCAGAGAAAGAACTACAGAGTGATGTATGGTCCAGGCCTTTGTAAGGTCTGATCCAGAGTCCTGGATCTGTAGAACAAAACAGGAAATGCAAGATGGGGAGGAGACAAAGTAGTGAAGATACAAGTAGAACCAAGGGCAGAGAGGGACAGACGCCAGAACAGAAATGATATGCCAAATTTCTTGCCCACTGAGAAAGACAGTGCATCTGTCAGCAGATAATCTACAAGTGGAGTTTAGAATGAGCTCCTGTTGACATCAAATTGGCAAATATGTTTGCCCAAATGCCACCATCTTAGCACCTTAGTAATGGAGCAGAGGTAGTGCTCTATTTGCAGGCCAGACAAATTGTTCATGCATCCTGTTTTGCATAAGAATACAATCTGATTGTCAGTGATTTCTTATGCAAACATGAAAACATACAAAACATACTGGCTATTTTGTTGACCTGACACACTTGGGAAAAATAGCAGCCACACTGTCTGAAAACATGAATCACAGAACAGGTGGATTTCTCACCTCCAGAAAAT
This sequence comes from Megaceryle torquata, assembly GCA_024611175.1. Lineage (NCBI taxonomy): Eukaryota > Metazoa > Chordata > Aves > Coraciiformes > Cerylidae > Megaceryle > Megaceryle torquata. Next base: position 21,463 of record JANIJG010017338.1, read on the forward strand.
CTTCAGTGACAGTTTCTGCAACATGAAGCCATTAAAGGCTTTTAGGTGGCAACAAGCAAGGCAAATAGGGACAGTTTACATACTGAGTGCACTCTTACAGAAAGCTTATAGGTAGAGTCATTTTCACAAGGCCATTTAGAGGCTGTATAATAATAGTGAGTTAAGGAATGTTATCTGGGCCACATCATTCTCTTTGTTCTCATGGTCAAAGAACAAAATGCCTGAAATTAAAGCTGCATTGTTCCATTTGGTGGACACATAACTAGTTGAACCATACAATGAATTAGTCATGGCTTTATTTTTAGACCTTCATTTCAGGTAGTCCTGCAACTACCCACTCTGGCAAGACAATGCATGGCTATGGAAGTCAGACCTCCAAAAATAGTAATCATGCTACATTTTTACTGGGAGAACACTCATACTATCATACCGTACATAATCCTGCCTCTCTTACTGTTCTAAAAACCATCTTTGTGACTTCTGTCAGCTCCTAAAATGGAACCAAAATATGGGATCAACTTCTGTATAAGGGCAACTCAAAACTAGCAGAGGACAGTTAAAGCAGTTTTTAAATTATCAATGCAAAAATATAATTCCTTATTAATGCTTTTACAAATCTCTTTTTCTCATCCCCTTTTCATGTAAATAACTCTTTATCTCACAGATCTCTTCTAGATGACTGATCCCTCAAACTTTCACTGCCTGTTTTAGGATAACTAGAGAGATCATCCTTGGGCCAGCCTGTCCAAAAATCTTCTTAACAGTGACACCTCTGTTTTTGTTAAATCAGTGACATTTCTGCCTTCATTCAGATATTTTCCTGGGAAAATATATTACCTTTTTTACCAGCTCTGGAATGTATGATGTATGCCTTGCCATACCATCTGTGTAAACTTACAACAATATATAGCAATTTTGACATCTGAAGTTCCAATTATCCATTTGAAACTGAACATATTTTCAGGTCATTCCAAAACCTTTGTTTTCTCCAGTCAGAATTCTTTCTCCGTTAAGACAAGGAAACACATGTCTAACCAAAGCATGTAAGTAGTCCCATTGCTTTTCGTACAGATCTTTACATGTTTAGAAGCTGGTATCTTGGTAACTGGAAGTCAAGGGCCAAATTCTCTGCTAATGTCATCCTGTAAGACCATGTCCTTTAATTCAGCTCCACTGATTTATAAGCTCAAACTGTATAATGAAATTTAGCCAGCTGGAAAGTAGACTATAAAAGCATGATGATTCTATCAGCTTTACAGTAGAAAACCTCGTAGCTAGCACTTGTTTGGAAAAATAACAAGCCTTGAAAATATTGGCTAGATTTCCTTAACAAGTCATCTTATTAATGTCATTGCCCTGCATGAAAAGCACTGTGGTAAACCTGGGGGCTTGAATAGTATTATTTTTTTACTATTATTTTTAAAGGTCTTCTGAATAAAATGAAGCCTGTGATGACAAGACCAGAAAGTAGGTGCATGGTTCCCCCACAGCCTGCAGTTCTCCTCTGTACTTCCCTGTTCTTACACAGCCTCAGGATCAAGGATGTGAAACTGCAATTCCTGACTAGTTACCCAAGAAACTACTACTACTGTGCCCAGGTAACAGTTACAAGGAACATTATTTAAAAGTTCAAAACAACTCTCTTGAAAGGCTTACAGAGCTGAAGTCACTCACTGGCTTATTTTCTGCTTGCCTCATACAGCTGGAGTTTCTGTTTGTTTCCTTTGGCTCCTTTTCTGGCTTGTTTGTTTCCTTTTGTATAACATTTGTCCAGCAAAGCTTCAGACTGACTAAAGCTCTGCAATGCCTGCAGGAAGGCGGAAGGGCAATGTACTGTGGCGTTTGGGCTATGTCAGAAGTGCTGTATAGAACAGTATTTTCGCTGATGGTTCCCTACAGGTTAGGTACAAACATAGATGGTTTGTCTTGTTCATGAAACTATTCAGCTCTCACATGTTTTCCTGTATCAGAGGTAACTCCAATGTTTAATATAACTCTAACGTAAAGAGTAGCATAGCTAGTTAAACAGAGATGAGTACCACTCCAAAACAAAATCTGTTTATATTTATATTTAACAACAGGAGGTGTATCCTCTATCAGATATTCCAGTCTGCCTGGAAAGCATATATACTCTATTAAAGGAGGCTTACGAAGGCTTTGACGATTCCTATGGTAACCCAGTAGAAAGGCTGTTGCTATGGGGACTAGCCAAGCCTATATAAACCTTCTGTCTTCATTAGAGTATCTCTGAGACAGAATGTTTTAACAGTTACTGTTCTGGAATAGTTAACAACAATCTCTGTTTTGAGGAAAAAATTCATTCTTTCTTTCCAGTAGAAGTCAAGCTACTTTGTTAGCTTTCAATAATACTCATCAGCCTGAACATCTATCATATATCAATATGATGAACAGACTAAACAATGGTATACAATTTTAAAAGTTATTACTATCTCCAGTATTATAGTACATTCATATTATGAATTTGAAAAAAGCAATTAATTTATGCATAAGGACAGAATAAATCATACTTCTTAATTTTAAATTAAGGAACTTGCATGCACCAAATATCTTCTATCTATGTGTGTGTGTAGTTGGTTAGCTGCAAAGGTGGCATTCTGCTTCCCATTCAGATGCCCTTCTCAGTTACTTGCAACTCCTCAAATACCAAAACAAAACAAAACAAATTATTCTGAATGTAAATGATTCATGCTTGGTCCCAGACAAAGTTTCTTTTTTGCTTTCCTTTCTCCTTTTTCCTTCTTCCCTTCCCTTCCCTTCCCTATAAACTCAACAGTTTTTGAGTTATGCAAGTGGAAATAAAAGCTTCATTTCTTCCATATGTTCTACACAAAATGTTTATACATTCACAACTCAAAAATGCCTGAAGGAAGAAACTTCAAGCTTCATCTCAGCAATCTGAGTCATCATTAATTTTCCCACCTCTTTCCAATATATTAATGAGATTAATTTCTCTTTTTTTATGCCTTTTTCCTTTGATATAAAAGCCTTTCTCAGAACCCTTCCTCCCATATCCTTGGGATATTATTCCGCACCTAAGGACGTGCTGCCTAAGCTGCAAACTGCAGACCTCAGCATAAATAAATCAAAGAAGCAAACAAAAGAAAGTCTCTGAACAATCTACAAAGAGTTTAAATATGTGTTCCCAGCTGCCTGTGTCTCCAGTTGCAATGCCACATGTGCTAATGTAGTACACGAGTTCATCACTTGAGTCTTAGTATCAACTGAGAATAGGCTAAAATTATTTCTCTCTACCTTAAAAAAAACAACTGTCCAGGTGTCCTTTATGATAACATTTAAGACCTTTCCTAAAAAAAATTAAAAAGTCATGTTAAATAGCTCCAGACCCCTTGAAGTTCATGAAGAAGCCCATTTCTGCTCTATTTAATAATGGAAAGATCTTGTTATGGTAGGAATTCAATATTTTTCAGGGAGAAAAACAAAACGGACAAACAAAAAACCAAACAAACACACACACCCCCCAAAAAAAACCAAAAACAAAACCAAAACAACCAAAAACCAAAACAAACACAAACAGGACTTTTTTATGACACAGCTTTTTTCCAGACTTGCAGATTTAAAACCAGCAAATAATATCACAACACCCCTCCATTTTGAATGGTTAATGACAAAGATGATGATTGATGCACCCAGCTAGGACCACTGTATCTCTGCTCACTTCATGAGCTCTTGCTAAGAGGCACCCTCCAGCCTGGAATGTTTAGGAAACTCAAGGCTTTCATGCATCTATTTATGAGCCCAAATCTTGCTCAGCATAATAACAGTTGTGCAGGCTTAGGTTCTTGAAATAAGACTTGGACTAAACAGCCGTATATGCAGCACATGTGACAAAGCCAAAAAGTACCATTATGCTTCACAGCTTTGCTTTCTGTGAAGATGCTTTGATCTCACACTGATGTTCAGTATATGACAAAGAGAGAAATTAAAAATTATTCTGTCGCCTCTCATGTTTATATCTCTTTTTTCCATACACTAGCATGCTTAGAACAGCACCACACACATCCCACCTGTAAGACACATATCTCGGCATTTGATCTTAACTGCTTACTTTCCAGGATGTATTTAGACACATAGCCAAAGACAGCATCCAAATAATAGACTTAATTTCAAGTAGCACCTGATTACAGTTTACAAGGTCTAAATGCACTTTCTAGTATGATATAATCTCCTGGTTCAGTCAGTCCACTTTGTATTATAATGACTTTCTTCTCAGATTAATGCTGAGGTCCAAACTTGTCTTCAGCTCCCCAAACTAAGAGCAAAGCTTCACATACTCACTTCAAGTCAGTGCCACAAACAGGAGGATAATGGAGGCTTACCTATCTAATAACTTTCTGACTGTGGCTATGCAATACCTTTTTTAAAAATAAATGATACATCATTAGGAAAAAATACATTAAAAAGAGAAAAAAAAGAGGAAAAGTTGTAACAAAGAGTAACATTAGTCTATGCCTCAATTCTCATGAGGATTCAAGTTTTCAGGCTAGACTGGTATTCAGAACTGCAATATGATTAAAATCCAATTTGGAGTGAGTGCACGACTCGCCAAATCACTTCAATCACACAGGCCATTAGATATATATTCCATCCTTTACGTTTACATTTTATTTCAGTTGTGCACACACTCATGGCAACTACATATGCTAACCAGATGCACAAAATGCTTGCAGTGTTCTGAAAAATCTGTGTCTTAACATGTTGTGAAGCAAGACTGCATACTGGTTCACAGTGCACCACTGGGCAATAGTCACAGTATTGCGTTGAAGCATTGTCTATCCATATCTCCCTGTCACCACACTCTACAACTTCACAAGCATGCAGGGTAAAATGAAATGATACCCAAAAGGCATTGTTAACAGAACCCCTGTGAATCTGCACAATTAAAGCAATTCTTTTGAGGGTGAGCTCTACATTTTACACAGCTCATAAAATACCAGTGTTTGCATGTTGGCATAGCATTTCTGTATCGGACGAAGACTATGCAATGAATTCTACAAGGTGCATAAAATGGCGTTACTTCCCAAATTGTCATGTATTTGCTGAAACCATGTGTGCTTAGTTTAAAGTGTCTTTTTAGCTTTTCAGGTCATCTTTTCTACTTAGTTTTCTACTGGGCATTGAAGTAATGATATATCAGCTAACTCAAACGGTAACATTTAGACACTGACACCACTACCAGCACCCCTTTAAGCAGAGCCCCATGAATGCCCCTGAATCAGCAGCCCACATGCCAGCTGAACAGAATAAGGTCATTTCTCTCCCTTACATCTCTTTCACAGCAAGTAATTGCTTGAAGGAACAAGCCTCATTTGATGTTCTTGTGGTCGAGAAATCATTGCCAATTACTGCAGTTGTGAATGATTCCTGATCAGACTAGAGAAGGCTCCTTAAGCCAACCCCCACAACCATGCATCGGGTGCCCTGTATAGATATTTTAACACAAATGGCCTAACTGTGTCATAAAGGGAGAAGACTGGGTGATGAGTGATAGATTCATTCCTTCTGCGTGGTGAGACTTACAGTTTGAGATGATTCAGTTAGGGAGTATGTCAGCAGAGAGTTTTTAATCTTGTTAAAGACAGCAGTCTTCCTTCCGATTGGATACCTACCGGCAGTCTCTAGAGAGATGACTTCTTCCCAGTGCTGCACAAGATCCCACTGCTTGCTGCGCTGGAAGGAATGTGTCAGAACTAATCTTACAATAATAAATTGCACTAACTGCTGACATGAATCTTGGCACTGACGTAAGCTTGAGTTGCTTAATTAGTATTTATGAAAGACGAAGTGATACCATTCCTCAAAAAATGGTAACATTCTGATAATCTGTTATCATAAACTGAGATGAAGATTTCAACACGACTATTACTTCAATTGGGGAGCAGTAATCTACAGTTTAATGAAGCAGAGAAGGGATTTAGAGAACACAGCATTATGCAGAAGTAAATACATAAGCTTTGGCTTCATGGTGTTTATTACCTATTTAGCTTCTCCCTAGAAGCAGTTCAATGTTGAGAGAAAAAATCAACTCATTATTATGAATCTGTTCTAAAAAACAGGTGATCACCACCATACTATTAAATTGTAACATTCCAGCAGTGAAATTTTCATTGATGACATTGGCAGAATGGGGATCTGTATTTAATATCTTGATAATTACACAAGAAACACTTCCACGATTCATGGACCACTACTCAAAATGCAGAACTTCATTTTCATAGGCAGCAGAAACTAACAAAAATACATCTAATTAGTCTAAATGCTAAATTGTTATAGATTAATAATAACATACATATACACAGACACGGTATAGTCTTCCATCTTTAAAAATAATTTAAAAAAACATTTAAAAGATCCTTGGGGACATTTTCAGGTGTTTTTCTAGTACAACAGCATTAGCTCATGGTAATTTCTGCACATAGTTTCAAGAATTTTAAATTTCCCACAGTCAGATTGCTTTCTTCAATTGAAAATCCCATGGGAAGTGGTTTGAATAAAGGGATACTCCGCAACATTCCTCTTTTGCTGTATTTTTGAAGCTGATTTATGCATACCTCTAGGGAATGACCAGGGACATAGGGCAACCCACAAGGGTGGGAAAACATGCAAGCATGAGCATTTAGCACAGTGATGTTCTGTGTTCACTTTCCATGTATCTACATCGTGAATGAAGCAGACTGCTCCCAAGTGTTGGACTTGCTCTTCCTTCAAGCTACTTTCACATACACTTGTTTGTGGACAACAGAATGCTGCTGGAGGCCTTGCAGAGTGAAGTCTGATATTACCAATCTACATAAGTGACCTCTTTCCTTGTCACCCTTTTTCTTCAATACACAAAGGGGGAAATCTGTGTTCGTCAGGTACTTTCCTCATGTCTCCACTACCTGGAGCAGTCTCAGTTCTTTCTACTTAAGCTTCTGCACAATTTGTAAAATCTCACTCTCTTTACTATATTCCTTCCCACGAGTTACCATTCTCCACACGTGGTGCAATTTAATCATATGCTGAATTTTGTCTCCAGGTAATGACTTTAAATTCACTAAAAGACAGTCTTTGCTGTAATATGTGTCCACAATAGACAGTGCATACACAACACTGCTTTGATCCTCTCTTATCCTAACTACCTATCCCAGCGTAAGGATCACATCTTCCTTTCCTCTGAAAGCCCGCCACCCCTCAGCTCTCTTTTTTCTGTTTTTCAGTGAAAGTCATTGTCTGCTCTCCATCTTCCCTAGGTGGGCTGGGAACCATAATGCTCTCATGATTCATCTGTTCTCCATCTTTTATTCAAGATCCTCCACTTTCATGTACTGCCGCACATTTACGTCCATTCTGTCTGCTTCATACATTTAGCCTCCTCATGCTGGTCCCTACCCTACTCATCCAGTCAAGCACAGTCCATTTTCATTTCTGTCAATGACTTCAAAATGTCTCACAGTCATATACATTCACACACACACATACATATACATATCTTAGACATGGCAGAAAGGCAAGACTTCACATGTGAAAGTACAATCTTACATGGAGCTGAATAGCCTCTTTATCTCACTTGAGATCTACTTGCACCTGATGTGGTGTTCAGGCATGAAATACAGTCAGTTAGCCAAGTAGAGAACACCAAAGGACCTACATCCTGTTAGTGATGTGACACTCCTGTCTGTCCGTCATTGTCAGACTGACACCATGGGAAGCACTGAATATATCCCACCTAGATTTTTATCCGCAAAAGGGTCTACCCTTTTGTTTAAGATGTTTAAGATGAATGCACAGAGGAAAAGCCTGGTTCTCACTGATCACTGAAAGAAAACTACTGAGTGTGGCAGCATAAGTAGGCTTAGAAACAAAGCAGTCTGATACATGCATTTCTGCCCTACACTCACTTCTTCAGACACTGTCCCATCTCTGATCCACAGAGGGTAAAAATCTATCAGAACCCTAGAAATTAAATAATTTTCTAGTATCTTGGGATTTGAACTGCAACATCTTGACCAGTCCCAAAGGACACAGGAAGGCCTGTAAGGAGATAACGCAATAGACCTGTCCCCTCTAGCTGTGAGGTTGGAAACCCATTTCACATATCTGACAGCCTTCCACACCAAGATTCAAAGCATCAAGAGCACTCTCAAAGTCCTCCTAGGTCGGTACAGCTTTATGCCACCCCCAAACAGGCGGGTGGTTCTCAGGCACAATCTGGCCTGGACTGTTTTTCATTGTATAAAGTTGCTATGGTATCACCAATTAAAAATTCTAAAAAATAATCTGCATCTGTACAGCATGCTAAAATAACCTACCAAATGACACGTCCTTTCGTAGAAAGCGAGTCTACTAATTGCTGAGGGGCAGATTCCTCCACCCTTCCTCTCGCTGAACAGTGCCTTCAAGCTGCAAATACTCCCACTGCTTTCAGCATTTGCCAAGCTGAAGTTTTCCACAGAAACCATGAGTCAGCCTCCAAAAGTCAGGAGACAGGCTTAAAAAATCATGAGATTTAACTACAGCAGGTGAAATATTTTGCCTTGACAATTGAATTTGGCAGAGCAGGCATTGAGCATAAGAGTCAACCTCACAGCAGGTGATCAGCATCTTCATCAGACAGCAATCCCAGGCACATCTGAAAATATGTGGTCTAACACTTTAAAAGCTTTTCACTAGTGTCTAGCAGAAGGAAACTGGGATCCTAATTTCTCTGATCATTTTCTTCCTTCCCTATTTTTATTTTTTTCATTTCATCTGTTTTGGTTTTTTTTCCTTTTTCTGTCCATCCATCTTAATTTCCAAATGCATTTCAACAGACTAGTAATTGCAGGAAAAAGATGAACGTCAAGACTCAGATAACAAGATAGTTCTGGTATCCAAGGGGTCTGACAAAGCTATGGTTGGCTACACTAGCCTGTGATGGCAGAAGGTTTTTCTGACCAGAAGACAGAGCCTGGAATGGTAGAGCTGAGCAAGGTGAGGGTGTCTAATTTCACAAAGCTTTGTTTTCATCTCACCCACCAGCTTAATATCAAGAACTCTAGACCAGATTACTTAAAAACTAAACTTTGGTCAACAGTATCCGACATCACAATTTAACGTTCTATTTTCATTCCTCAGTCTCACAAGCTACTCCTTCGCAGTCGAGGAATCAAGCTCATGTCCCCAACTGAGCACCTTACACAAATGCCAGGGCCATGGGCACATCAATAGGCCTTACTGGCCCTGGCTGGCCTCCACTGGCCCTCCTGCTGTGGTTGGGGGGCTCCAAGTGCCCATGTGTCTTTGCTGCAGCCTGAGGTATGCTGCTTACTTAGTAGGACTATCCTTAGGTGCCCTCCCTGACTCTGACCCTTATCTGCTGACTGGTGCTGGTCTGACATTAGCTCTGACTCATTGCCCTGCTTTAGCCCAGTGATTACTGGACTATTGACAGAACCTGCCAGGGTCACCAAGGTGCCTTGATTTGGACTGTCCCTCCTCAGTGATGTCACTGTTCCTCCTCAGTGAGGTCAGTGTTTGTCCTCAGTGTTGTCACTGTTCAAGCCTTTATGCTGCCCGACTCCAGGTCAGTTGTGTGACAGAGAGGCTATGCCATAACATAGAGCAATCCGGAATTAGCCCTGGGCTGGATACATGTCAGGAGTCCGAAGGAGGCTCTGTGGCAGTCATGGAGAGCAGAGCTGAGAAACAGGCACAAACATGAGTGTGAGTACATGTAGTATTCTACATGAATACATGGAGTACTCATTGAACATGCAGACAAACCAGAGGACAGATTATGACAATCTGCCTTCACTTAACTTCTTCCCGCTGTAGTGAGCCTTTTCACCCCCATATGTATTACCAGCAATCTTTTACAGTTTCTACCAGAACACAGAGTTAGAAGGTCAAAGTTTACAGAAAATGAGACCCTGGCATGGTTCCTCTTCCACTCAAAGCTTTCACCTTCCCTACACAGAAAAAGCCTGAAAGCTCTGTAGTATTAGCTTGTTAATGAGGGACATTTTAGCTTCAAGAAGTTATCAGTAATAATTAATCTCAGGAAGTTTGAAAGCAAAGACCAGAAACAAGTTTTATTATGAGTTCTACAAGGTTCTGTTAGTTAATAACACAAGCATTTACATATGTTCATGTTATAAGCCTCCTATCTATTGATTTTACTAACTAAATATTTTATTTCACAGGAGCTTATTAGACTTTGGTCACAGACATGGTGATAGTATCATTTACATAAGGAAACAAGTCCAAATAGGCATCTGGATTTTAGAAAGAAAAACATGGATTTATAGTGTCATAAGATCAAAAAGCTCTTGCTAAGTATGATGACAAAGATTCTGGTCATTTTCAAAAATAAAATATTAATTTTGGTTGTTATTTTTTTTTAAATGGTGTTGAGAAGAGCTAAGTGAATAACTGTCTGTCTGGGTGCTGCAAGTGGGAACATGTCTAGATGCTATAAATTTAGAGATGAATAATCTTTCTCTATAACAAGTATAAGAAAAGTACAGAAAAGATGCTCCATTTCAAGAAAAGTCCATATAAGCGGAATCAGCTTCCCTATGAGGAAATAATTACTGCAAGCTGCAAAAATAGAAATAAAATCTCTGACGAATGGCTGGTGTATGAATTCCTGTTACAGTTTATTTATGCAGACAATATAGTGTCTGGGATGAAACAGCTCTGTTGGCAGAACGAGCATGAGCCACTGTATGTGGGCTCTCAGAGCACTGCATGGGAGTGTTTACTTCAGCTCTCCTGGAACCATGCAGAAGTGACGTTATCATGCTAGAGCCTGAAATAAGCAGTGAAATCGCCAGCACCCAGCACTAAGAGAAAGCTGAGTGTGTGGCTGAGATCTTCGTCATCTGACAAAAAAAAAAAACCAAAAACCAAAAAACTAAACAAAGTAAGAAGAAAAAATATTTAAAACCTCTTCCTAAGCAGATATCACTGAATTCAAAGAGGAGCTGCTGGACTCAGTCTCTCTCCTATTTTGCCACTATGATAATTTTCTGTGGAACAGGACAAACCACATCTATTTGCCTTTTCACATCTGTATGTTCATACTTACTTATTCTTCTAAATAAGTGTTCAAATTGTACTGGGTACTGTCAAAAACTCCAGTAATCCCCCATAAGAACAAAATACTTTTCTCTGACCAGATAAAAAAATACGTATTTTATACAAAAGTTATAAATACCTTATTTTTCTAATCTAAAGGATGAGTCTGAAATTAAAATGCATTGATTAAATATGACCAGTTTCAGGCCTGGAAAATGTACTGATCTATTCTGTTAAAAGATACCACCAGTAGGCCTTTCCATAGCCTTTTTGGTCACAACAGTCACAAGTGAAATGAGATTAAATGCCTGCATACAAGAACTAGCAAAGCTGTGGCACACCACTGCAAAAGAGCAGACTCTGGAGAGGGCATCACCACAGCGTGCTCTGCTTGCTGTGCATCACCCATGCACAGCACCATCACCTAAGTAGGTGGAGGTCAGCCCTCCTGGTCTGCCTGGCAGTGCGTTATCCTACTGAGCTCTGCAAACTCTCACTGCACCCACGGATTTGCAGACAGCCTGACAAGCCCAAGACCAGTGTTGGAAGACAGTGTGGACACCTACCACAGGGAGACCATGCCACAGATCACAAAGGACAGAGCAAAGACGGACAGTAAAGAAAGGACTGAGAGAATGCAAATAAGCCAAAGCTGCATGGTCTCTCTACCAGAGGAATTCCCTATCCATTATCATGTAACTCTTACAAGCCAGTGGATCAGGACAAGGACCAGACTCCAATTCATAGCCCACCTGTTTGGTCCTGCACTCCCAGAAGGAAATGACAGAAGATCCATTGGCTTCAGGGACAGAGAATCATACCCTGCCAAACAGAATTACATACAGTGGTTTCCTCAGACACTTAAGTTTCTGTGAAATCCCAATTTTCTTTTGCCTTTAGTGTTTAGCTGTTGGAAGATTTTCCATGTGTGTCCCAGTAACATATTTATGACATGCCTCATGCAAAACCTGAGTGCAGCCAGAAAGCAGCCGCTCCTGGCACATCCAGCTCAGCAGTGATGCAGATACCTAAACTACTTAAATCTTAGAAGTTTGCTAAAGTGATGTTTCATTCCTTTCCACTGAAGTCAGTTAGATTCTTCCCATTGATTGCATAACAACAGGACTGGCCTTTGGGGTTTGATTGTTGGAGGGTTGCTTTTTACAGAATCACAGAATCAGAGAATTGTCTAGATTGCAAAAGACCTTTAAGATCATCAAGTCTAATCATTAAGCTAACACTGACAAGTCCTTGACTAAACCATATCCCTCAGCACTATGTCTACGTGACTCCTAAATAGCTCCAGGGATGGTAACTCCACCACTGCCCCGGGCAAACCATTCCAGTGTCTGATAACTCTTTCAGTAAAGAAATCCTTCCTAATACCCAATTTAAACTTCCCTTGGCAGAACTTGAGGCCATTTCATCTTGCCCTATCACTTGTTACTTGGTTGAACAGATCAACCCCCACCTCTCTATAACCTCCTTTCAGGTAGTTGCAGAGAGCAAGAGGGTCTCACCCAAGCCTCCTCCCCTCCAGGCTAAACAATCCCAGCTCTCTCAGCCATTCTTCATAAGACATGTGCTCTAGATCCCTCACCAGCTTTGCTGCCCTTCTTTGGACACACTCTAGTACCTCAATCTCCTTCTTGGAGTGAGGGGCCCAAAACTGAACTCAGTATGCAAGATGCGGCCTCACCAGCGCCAAGTACAGGGATAAAATCTCTTCCCTGCTCCTACTGGTCACACTATTTCTGATACAGGCCAGGATGGTTTTGGCCTTCTTGGCCACCTGGCCCCACTTACAGAAAGATGAAAACATGCAGAACAGAACTTTTACTCTATGGCAGGAAAATCTAAGTTTCTGTGTTCTCACTAAATTTATCTTATTTGTAAACAGTGTCTTCACCAGTAAAAGAAATTAGAGACTTCCAAGACCTGCATGGATCTGTTCCTCTGTGGTGTGTAGGTGTTTCTGCACTGGCAGGGTGGTTGTACTCAATGATCTCCGGAGGTCCCTTCCAACCTCTACTATTCTATGATTCTATTAAATTCTGTTAGACTAGATATTATGTACATGCTGAAATGAATGTTAGTAACTGTTTTAAAAGCCTCTTTCTACCTCTTAGAGATCCTAAGAGCTTTTTTGGAGAGTGAAAGATCTTTATAGTATCTATAGCAGCCATAAAAGCAATGGGAGCTGACAGCACCAACCAAAGCAGATATAGTGGACGAATGGATAGTGTCAGTGAATGTAAAATAGTAACTCACAGTAATTCCTAATAAACTGGATGCAACTGCAGTCCAAAATCTATATGAAGGAAAGAAAAAAAGGTTACATGCATAGTAATTCTCATAATTCCATGCACATACATCTAATTACATGCATGCAAATAGATATCAATTTCAAGACAGTGGACTTCTTTCAGGATATGATGTGAAGACCTTTTTCAGGTATTTAGCTATCATTTCTGTTTCTCCAAGGGTTCCTACTGAAAGATATTACTATTAAAACTTCTTTGGGAGCTTTTAAAAATTCCCAAGTTTACATATTCGTGAAGCATGGGATTTTGAGCCTTTTAATCATGCACTTATTAGCTGAATACTTTTAGTCACTATTCATTAAAGAAAAACTATCTCTTCTGCATTAATTTAAAAAGTTATCAATGATTCAACTTCTGAATCTTCAGTACTGCATTTCCTCTGTGTCTTTCATGATGATACAGATGGGTAGTCTCCATTTTTTTGTTTGCTTATGTTTAACCATTTTTAGTAACAGAAAAGGATGTATCATAACGAGCATGTGAAGTGCTGTATCTATCAGGAGCAATAGCTTTTCACAGTTTGAATACAAAGCTCCCTAGGGCATTCTTTGGTAAAAGACATTAGTCTTTATACCAGAACCGTTAGATAGGAAGGCTTAGGTCGATCCCATCTTTTTACTCTTATGCTTACTCTAAGAACCTGATTAATTTCCAAAGGTCTTGCTTACCTCTAGCTAGTTTTACAGTTTTCAGAGACTATTGTTATTGTCCATATCAGTTATTTGTCCCAACACAGATGACACAGATAAAGTTCTGAAGACCATGGTTTAAACATCACTCTGATCTTCCTCCCTGGTCTGATCTTAAACAAGCACAGTCTTGGTAGTCATCCTCAGATGACAAAGTAGTCCTTTGTGCATATTGCTGCCTCTTGTTTTCCTGCTGTGGCAAAATTTCAGCTGATAGCCATATGCAGACATTTGACAGGACCAATGAGAGAAATTACTGAGGTGAGTCTCAACTGGTAAGAGATACAATGACAAGACAAAGGTAAGGTTTCTCATAAAACTTTTCTGGAAGCCCTTCCAAGGAGGAATTCAACTGCTTCAGAGAATTTTAGGGTAATATAAGAAGCCTCCACAGAATACAAAGAATGTCAGCATGCCCTTTGCTAACAAAAGAACACCTATGGGAATAGCTGACACTGCTCCTACTACCTATCCTGACCCAAACCAGATTGTGCATGGACTAGGACTGTGCATTCAATAATCTGAGTTGCACCTAGTCTCTGACATAAGAAGTGTGAAACTGGCAGTACTGCTAAAACAAAGTGTATCTTCCTACCTGTGACAAGTCCTAGGTAAGTGGCAAGTCACTAGCCTGGGCCAGCAGAGTTTGGGTGTTTCATTGTGCTACAAAAGCACTGCAATGATGTATCAAAAACATTTGGGGATTGGAGAAATAAAGATGTCTTCAAGACTTATGGGGACTGATTAAGGGACAGGCTTTAGTGCTTTGGAAATTGCTCCAGATTACTTAAAAATTCACCAGAAATTCACAAAAGTTTGTAGAGAATTTGTAATACATGAGATAATTGACTGCTCGTGCAGCATTATATGCACTTCTACAGATTCCTTTAGTATTACCCTCATACAGCAAAATCATAAGGGCAAGAAAACACTTTCAGTGATCTCAAAACACAGTTTGCTTCTTGGAAATATAGGACTATTGACTGTCATGCTTAATTCTAAAAGCCAAGATTGTGTTGCTGTGAGCTGCTACCTTGGCTGGATAGGAAGCAAGTCAACACCTGGAGAAAACAGTAAAGAAATCATAACCCAACTGTGGTTCCAACTTTTTTTTTTTGATGATGGTGTAGAGAGATGAATGTAAGAGGGATGAATGGTAAAATGCCGTAGGATGAAGCCAGGAGCTAAGGCCACATAGACTGGAAGAGTGTGGTCATACAGAGCAGTTCAGAAAGAAAAGAATCCCTTGGAGAGGTTATTTTAGGCACTGATTTTACATAATAGATGGAAAAACAGTAGGTGCTGTAGTCATATGAGAAAATAATCTAGCTCCCCCCCCCAAAAAAAATATGTTTTTGGTCTTAAATGACTTTTTCTGTTTTAGGCATAGCAATTAGGACCAGAACAGACCAATCTGTAGATGATGTTAGTTACCCACTGTGAAAGGAGCAGAATGTTGGTTTAAGGGGTGTAAGGAAGACTTAGAAGCATCTGAGAAAGTTTCTCCTAACGCAGAAGCCCAAGGCTGGGGGCCTATAGCATAAATTAGAGCAGAGATGTCCTTACATGCGCTTTGTGAATGTTTCACACTTCCCTGCTAGCTGCCTGTCCTATAAGATGCTTTGCCATCAGTGCTTTGTTCATGCCATTCATTTAGACTTTCACAAAGTCCAGTTCAGTCAGTTGAAATTGGAGGTGTCCATGTAAAGGGGTATAAACTCTAGAGGCTTAGATATGAGCGTAGATTAGCTGTGGGCAACAATTCTGAGAACTAAAAAAGGGAGCACTGCATCACCGGATGAGCTCTGAATGGAACAAAAGGATTAGCTTAAACACATGCTCAAAATAGAAAATAATTTTAGCAATGTTGTTCAATTAGGAGGGTTTGTTTTTTTCTCAGAACTGATCTGCAAAGGAAAAACTACAGCAAAGCAACTTCTCTTCCATTGAGTTCTCAGGACTTAATTCTTTTTCATTACAAATTCTACAAACTAATTTAAGTATCTCAAACAATGAACTGGATGATTTGATATGGTCACATTACCATGAGCATTGTGGATGTTGCCTTTTTTGTTGGAGAGCTTGTCAATTTACCTGACATTTGCATGCTGCCTAGTGGCCTGGCTGGCCTCTCAAGCAACAACTCAATCTGTGAGCAAAGTTTAGAATCTGGAAAAGTGAAAGCATAGTTTAACTCTGTGTATACCTTTCCTTTTTAGAAGGCATATTGCAGTCCACACTGTAAAGGTCACAACCACGCCCTTCTTTTTTGTTAGTGCTGATTTGGTCAAGAAGACAGTCGTGTTTATGGGGCTAATTACTGCTTGATATAATACATGCAACAGTTCAGAGCCCAGCATCAAAAACTGCCCACTGGGAGACTGGCTAGACCGTATTACTCCTATAGCATGATGCTTCACGGTACTTCTGATTCAGAAAAAGTTCCAGGCAAATGCAACTAGGCAGGGCTTACTGGAGCTATTTTATTTATCCAAAGCAGTTACAGGACACCAGTTACTGGCTACCAAATGTATGAACTGAATTCAACATCTGCTCATAGGCCCTATAACAGAGAGAGATTAGGGAGTAAGATTTAATATATGAACAAAGGTCGCTGTTCCTCTCACACCTCTTTTACCTTATTGTCTGTCTCCAGGAGATGGACACATTTTCACAGCATTATCCCTAGCTTAATTTAAACTACTTATAAAGTCATCTTCCCTTTCTGGACTTGCAATAGGTATAGCTGTCCAAATACAGTTAAAAACTCTTTAATCAAGCCCACAAGAGTATACCTAGCAGCAGATGTGCACATTTGTTACCAGCACTTTATCTGAATGCCTGTATTACTCAAGTATCCGGCAGTTTGGCCAGCCTTTCAAAAGAGGAGAGCACTAGTTATTTCCAGTGCCTCAGTACAACTTTTTTGCTGGCTATTAGTATAGTAACAACTTTCAATGGACTAGTGGGAGAATCCAGATGCCCTGTAAAAGCCCAGCGTGTGTAGGACAAATGTTAAATGATTAGAAACTAGTGTTCACAGATACTGAACACTGATTTTTTTTTTTTTTTTTTTTAATCTCACAAGTTTGGCATTTTGTTGAAAACTTTGTTTGCAATTACTCTCTTAATTTAGTTCAGTTTGAAAGTATGTCTGAGACTTGACACACTAGGACCCATTCAAGTATTTTAGTTTAGTGAGCTCTCTTAACTAGGAAAGTAAACTCATCCTTTCCATTTTTCCAAGTAAAGCCCAGTCCAACATCACTTCTGGTTTAGATATGGTTTCCTCATTTGCTTTCATTCTTTATAACGGTAGGGAAGATTTTGAATCTGGGACATTTATAGCCATAACCCATTGAATTACTTTCTGGTGAAGTGGTAGAGAAAAATCTTACTTTGGAAGAACTAGTGACAGTGTATACGTATTGTGAATCATAATGCATGCACCAATAAGTTGCTGGGTTTAAAAATGCCTTCCTTTACTTGTGTGTAGCACAAATTAAGTCAGTGGGGTTTCAAATTAAAAAAAAAAACTTGGCACTTCTCAAAAAGCCATATTTTGTTTTGCTAGATCTGCATAACTCAGAATTGCCTAAGTGAAAGTTTCTTGCACGTAAGAGAGATGAATTTATCTAAAGAAAGAAATTCTGTCTTAATTTAAATCCCTATGGCAAACAAGTATTGTTCTGTTCAGAATTTGGCCCTCTGGGTCCTTTTATGCTGGTTCTACATTTATGTTCTCTCTAAAACAACTGGGCAATTTCAACATCCACTCAAAGATAAAATATGATGTGTCACTCTGAGACCAAGGCATGGATCTCCCAGCTCTGAACAATGCCAGTCCTGATAAACGAAAGAAACAGAGAACAAATGTAATGCCAAAAAAAAAAAACCAACACCCACACTTGGGAAAGCCATATTATCTTATTTTAATTTTTCAGTTTTGTGTAAGGTATGAAGAAAATCTTGGAAGTGTTGCAGAATTATTTTTTTTCATCACTATAAGTATGCCTAGGAAAAAAAGCAATAGGGATTAAACACCCTATTGCCTTTTATCATCCTGAAGTTATTATTTTTTTGATCTCTGAGGTCTCAAGCAAGAGCTATGAGTGTTTGTAATTACATCATCTATTCTAGAAGTTGCAAATAAACATTTTTATATGCAGTTACCTTACTATGATGAATTAAGTGTAATTTCAAACTAGGTAAGTAATGACAATACATTTATTAATCAAGTGTATGTATATAAGCTAAGTTGTAGTACACAGGTACCCCAACTCTCCAGCAGTACTGCTAGAATATTTAAAGCATAATAGTTTGGACCATTGTGAAATTATTAGTTTCTTTTGAAGGACTCAAGCAGAGATCATAATTCCATAACACATGAGTCTGGAGATGCATGTCTTCTGGTGGACAGCAGTAACTAAGGAGGCTTTCTGGATGTCTCTGCGAAAAGATTGTGGAGAGCAGATGCTTAAGGCTTCCCAGGGAGTTTGTCACGGCCACCAATTATAATATTTTAAGAAGTGGGCCAAAAATAAAACTTATTTCTTTTCTGTCCTCTATTTCAAGATGAAAGCAACAGTATGCATGGTCTAAACGAATAGCCAAAAACCCCAAAAAGCAACAACAAAAAAAGTTTACCCCTTTCCACTGCTACATCATTAAAGCACATGTAGAGATATGAAGGAAGATAAGGTATTCCTTGGGGAATATTTAATTTTCATTATGAATTCAAAGGAATACACTCCAAGTGTAATCGTGAAATGCAGAGGAATGGGGTGAGATCTGGTGGTAGCTGAGATGCCAAAGAATTGACTCTGTTGCTGCCGGTGACCAGCAGGAGACAATGTTGCAGTGTTAATAAATCATGCTCAATTCCAGCTCTTGAGTAACCGTGAGCTCTGCTAACTTCCTAGCTCTTCTCCAATGGTCAGTAAAGAAATATAAAAAATATTTTAAAGTCTTTAAAAAGGTCTGCAGCATAAACAGTGTTCAGGTGGGCTTTCTGTTGAGCTGTGCTAATTTACCTCTCCTACTGCAGAACTAAGCAAATTACTTCAGCCTTTTGACACTTTGCAGGAAGTCTGAAGAATTATTTTGCAAATCTTCCTTCTGTGGGTGCTCTCTCAACATAAGGTTGCACCACCCTAAAGAAGAATTTTAAAGATATTTTTCAGAATAACTTTTTTGGAAGAGTCTAGTTCACAAACTGCTTTATATAGAATTTTATCAGTTTGAACACAGAAAGAATTCTGGTATTTTATTAATGTACAGGGATGTGACAGATACCCACACACACAGCCTGTGTATAGAGAGTGAGAGAGGCAAGCACATAGGCATTTTCTTCTGGAAACATGCCAGGTTCAGAAGACAACAGTCCAATGGCGATGCCTGTCATTGATTAGGAAACCAGGTATACCAAAGACAAAACAGTCACTCCCTGGTGTTCTAAGTACTTTCAGGAGAAGGATCTAACTGCCTTCCACCTTTGGGCATCACAATCCACAACTCTGTGGAACAAGACTAGAATTTGACCCAATGTCTTCATAATTTCTATGAACACGGTATTTTCCCATTTACTGATCTATGCATGAGAAAGACTATAAAGAGGAGTTAACATATCACATTGTTCCCAGTTATTGCCCTCTGCCATTCCCCTCTATCTGGTGCTATAATACAGAGACTACATCTAGAGTATAGGAGAAATGAATGAAAAAAAATCATTGGGCAACTCCAAAATATTTATTTTACATTTTGTTTTATGTAGTTTGGGAGGCATTTTTGTTTAGAAGAAAAGGGAAAAGGAGATAAATATCATGAAGGTGAGACAAGTATACAGATTGGAAAATAAGTATCTGGGGCAACAAATCATGCCTAGATAGGCCTGGAGTCAGCAATCACCCTCATCTAAGTAAACACCTTGCAGATTCTGGCCACAAAGCCACTAGTTGTGTATGTAGGGCAAGAGGGAGGGAAGAAGAGGTAGGAGAATCTATTTAAGCCCCTTCTAAACTGGGAAATAAAAGCACTTGTCCCCTGTATGTGAAGGGTCTGAGCAATAGCTCCATGTGATGCTCCTTTGCTCTTAATGAAGAGCTGAAAACCAGAAAGTGCCAGCAAAGCTGTGATGGCTTGGAGCTGTAACAGAGCAATGAGAAGGGACATGGTGAGTAGCTAGGGCAGGGCAAGAGCAGCTCTAATTGAAAGATCACTGTCAGCTTCAACTGAACCAATTTACCCAAAAGAAGGCTGCATCTGGCACCTATCCATCTCAAATTGAAAATGAAGTCCTAGCAGAGAGAGTGGGAAGCTATGAGGTGACCTATCAGTAATCTCAGTAAAAAAAAAAACAACAGAGGAACAGTGTGAACAGCTAGACTTCAGGGAAAAAAAAAAAAAAGTAGTTGATACTGTATGTTGCTTTATCAATCTGCTTTCCTGATTATATCCTTTATTCTTTGATAAACTGTTGTTTGCTAAGTCATTTGAATCATGCATGTCAAAACTCAGGACTCAGTATTGGGACCGGTTCTCTTTAATATCTTTATCAATTATGTGGATGAGGGGATGAAGTGCACCCTCAATAAGTTTACAGATGACACCAGATTGGGTGGGAGTGTTCATCTGCTTGATGGTAGGGAGAATTTACAGAGGGATATGGACAGGCTGGATCAATGGACTGAAGACAATGGTATGAGGATCCACAAGGCCAAGTGCCAGGTCTTGCACCTGGGTCATAACAATTCCCTGCAATGCTCCAGGATGGGGGAACAGTGGCTGGAAACTGCCTGGCAGAAAAGTGCCTGGGAGTGTTGGTCAACAGCTGGCTGAATATGAGCCAGCAGTGTGCCCAGTTGGCCAAGAAAGCCAATGGCATCCTGACTTGTATCAGAATTAGGGTGGCCAGCAGGATGAGGGCAGGGATCACCCCCCTGTACTCAGCACTGGTGAGACCGCACAAATATTGGGTTCAGTTTTGGATCCCTCACTAGAAGAAGGACACCAAGGGGCTGGAGAATGTCCAAAGAACACAACTAGTGAGGGGTCTAGAAAACAAGTCTTACAAGGAGCAGCTGAGGGACTTGGGGCTGTTTAGACTGGAGAAAAGTAGGCTCAGGGGAGACTTTATGACTTTCTACAACTACTTGAAAGGAGGTTGCAGGAAGGTGGGGATCAGTCATTTTTCCCAAGTAAAATGTCATAGGACAAGAGGAGGTGGTCTCAAGCTGTGCTAGGGGAAGTATAGGTTGGATATTAGGACAACTTTCTTCAGCAAAAGGGTTGTCAGGTCCTGGAACAGGCTGTCCAGGGAAGTGGTGGAGTCACGATCCCTGAAGGGATTTAAAAGATGTGTAGATTGTGGCCAACCAAGTCTTATCAGAATGGTTATTAACTAAATGAAGAAAAGCTGCAAGGAGGACAAAGTAGCCCACACACTCTTTTCCTCTTTTTTTTTCCCCAGTGCAAAGCAGAATACAGTCACATCCCTACTCATCCCTCTCTGAAGTCCAGCTCAGAATACCAGATAGACTCAGAATACCATGTTTCAGAGATTGGTAAAGAACAGCCATAAAATCAAAAATATGCTTAGAGAATAAGACCTGTCAAAGGAAATGCTATCATCCATCCTCCAGAAAGAGTTGTCTTTCCTGTGATTGAACATGTCTTTAATAAGAGCCTGTCTGCAAAAGGGGGACAGTGTTGCAGCTATTCTTAGAGATCAGCCAACAGGACCAACAGGCTTGTATGTCATTCCTCATGGCTCAGGAGGAGTTTGGACACTGAGCTTATCGGTTCTGACAGAGACTCTATGATCTGTGTCAACGTGAGGAGCATGCTGCTTGCTTCTGAAGGCAAAGCAAAAGGAAAATGCAACAATATTTAACTGCTGTTCACAGCTGAGATGACGACATGAAGCTTTACTTTTAACCAGAAGAGCCCAGTTATGGTAGGAAATGGCAAAGCTTGTGTCTACAGAAAGCTATTTAAACTCCAGGACACATTGCTTTCTTAGCTATAGTACTTTGTGTTTTATGGAAAAGCAGGCAATAAACAGCTCAGAGACTACTTAAAATACATAGTCATTATTATTATGTCTATTCCAAGACTAACCTTAAGAGTCCTATGCTTTCTTGTATAAAAACAATGATGTAATCCCTAGCAGAAGCAGTTACAGAGCCTTTGTCTAAGTAGCGAGCAGTCAGTATTTCTGGATGAATACTTGCTACCTAATAAAAATGTCAACATACTGGATATCTGTTTGCTAAGCAAATCACTGTCATAAAGTGTTACTTGATCCAGTTATAAGTTAATAGTTGTAGTGCAGAATGAAAAAAAAAAAACCCACTGTTGACACCCAGGTGATTGTATTTATATTGCAGCTACTCAGGTTTTGCATTTCCTAGAAAAATAATAATATTTCATCTTGCTGTGGCCTGAATCATCAATGACAGGCAATATGGGAAAAGGATTCACACTTAGGGGACAAAAAGTGACAAGTCTTGATAAGTTGCATCTTGCATACTCTACAATGAAAATAAAATTCTGTCTTCAGTAGCTGTACTTTTCAAATAAATAGGTCAACTTAGTAGTAAGATGGAAAAGGAGATTGATCTATACTAATCTGAGCAATGATGCACTATGAGACATCCTCCATTAAAAGCAAATTGGAGAACATTTGCGTGGGCAACCATAAGTAGGACTATGCAGAAACTGCTAATATTTGGCCATGCATTTCATGCAACAGTAAGCAGCTGTTGAGCAATGCTGAGACTGCTTCAAGTACTTCTTTGATTATTTAAAAGTAAGCTGCTTTTTTTTTTTTTTTTTTTTTTTTTTTAATGAAGACAATTAGGGCTTTCTTCATTGATACTAACTTGCTAAGCTCATCTGTGCTATGAGGAGCAGTATTGTCCTCTACATTGCATCATTGCATCTCCATCATGCCTCAGGCTTTATTTACAAAATTTTGCAGCCTGACTGGTTTACTCTTTATGGTCTCTTCCTCTTTTGCCTTGTAGACAGTTCTACAAGTTGCATTATACACAGTCCTTTCTTGGTACCCTAGTGAATTCACTTTCTCACTTGGTGCTGAGTGATACTACACTCTCTGAATCAAATACATCTTCTCTTGACCTTGCCATGCCCAAGTCCTCAAGATCAGACTACATCACACTCCACAGTTGAGGCCTTTTACTTGAGTGGACTGTCTGGACTCAAGACAGATGATTTTGCCTTCTGTTCATTCAGACTCCAATGCCTAAGGATATAACCAGCTCATTGGTTAAATAACTTCCTACATCACAGCAGTACATGGCTCAAACCACATCAAGGGATAAGAGGAGTATTTATTTGAATTATTTTGCACAGTGATGGAAATATCACAGGATTTGTTATGAATAATATCAAGTGTTTTCCAGTTGGCCACATTGCTGATAGAACAGTTAAGAGTTGTAATACTTTGTAGGTCCTTTTGTAAAGAGTAGTAACAGACTCTATCTGACTAAAAAAAAGTCAACATAAAATTATCTGGATCCTATAAAATACTCTCAGTTGCTGTCAGTATCTCGCCAATGCTTGGAGATCTGACTCTATATCACCAAACAGGGAAGCTTCCAAGGACTCAGATCTGTTTTACAGTGCCAGGTTTAAGAGATGAAGAGTGCTTCTTCCCCAGCTTTATAGATAACTTCCACAGGAAGACCCTCAAGCAGCTATTACAGCTGTCCAGTTCAGTAACTGAATTCTGAACCACATCACTCATTCACTTCTGATCCCAGACGTGGTACCACCCAGCAATAAATGTAGCTTGCCATTTTATCTATTATAAGTTCTTCATGCTTAGCCAAAAATAAAAGGTTTTCTCTTAGATAGGTACATCTCCTATGTGGTTTATCTTCATTTGCCACTCTCTTTAAAGACACAGTAAATAGCAAAGCAGTATTTACTGATGGAAGTTGAGAATTGCTTTGCTGATATCCATGGCCCTGTGTTAATCCTGTCCCTTTTTCCTCAGTTCCGCTCTCTACAGGTGAAGGAGAATCATAATAATTTTCATAATTTTTGAAGACCACAATTTGATCTCACATATCTGATCATTATTAACTTCTGCATAAACTCTTTTCTGATGCATCTTGTTTCACTAGAGATGAAACAAAGGTCATAGTACTAGTTTTGTGAAGACAGCTAGTAAATCTTGGTGTTGCAGAAAGTGGTGCTAGAGGTTAGAAGAAAGCTGTACAAATTAAAAAATTGGATTTGTTTTTTTGTAGACCATCTGTCCTCTTAGGTATTATGGTGGTCTTTAGTGTGATTCTCTTGGTCTGTGTTAATGAGATAGGAGAGTTATACCTACAAGTCTTCCTTTAGAGAAGACAACCATTCACTAACATAGGCAGAAAGACAGGATGACTTAACTGTCAGGGAATATCTCTTTTGTAGTCCCTTGAACTTTTTAGTTTTTTAGAACCACAGCAAGATCACGGAAAGAATTATGGCATTAGCAGCTAAGGAAAGAGCAAGCAAGAGAAACATAAGAAACATATGGGGCTGATCTGTAGGCTAGACATGATCAAAAGAAGAAACTGCCTACAGAAGACAAAGGAGAGGAGGGAGAGAGAAGGAGAGAAGCAGGGGAAAGAGAGAGATGCTATAGTTTGTGGAGAAGCCCTGAGATGCAAAAAGAGGATTCTGGTTGCCCTGGAAGACTCGTTACAATTTTATAAATTGATGAGGAAGCTGAGAAATATATACAGGACATTATTAATTTTTTTCAGTTCTATAAATCTTTTATGCTTGTTACACTGAAAAAAATAACTGTATTTTGAACCCTTTGCATTGTTTGTCTGCTTCCTCCATAACACATCTGAAGACACAAATGTAACATTCATTCATCCAAATGGGTTAAAGAGACAGAAAAAAAGTGAAAAATTTAAAAATGAGAATTTTATCTTGAAGGTCTAAGAAATCTTGGTCTATGAAATGCCAGTTTTGTGCAAAAGCTAAAAAGCCAGTAAGGAGTTGTACCAGAATGGCCAAAGTAAGAGATTGCATAGTTGCATTTTCCAAACACAAGAAGTTCAAGCATGCATGTCCAGCATGATGTCACACCAGTAGTTATTCATTGCTGTCAGCTGAGGGATCTCTGCCAGGACTGTACAACAGAACCCTCTGCATTAGGAACCACATTGTCAGCAGGTTGAGGAAGGTGATACTTTCTCTCTGCTCAGCACTGCTGAGGCCATGTCTGGACTACTGCATCCAGGTCTGAGCTTCATGATAGAAGAAAGATATGGACTTAGCTGCAGCAAGTCCAGAAAAAGGTAGCAAAGATCATTATGGGACTGGAGGAAAAGCTGAGAGAGTTGAGACTGTTTAGCCTAGAGAAGAGAAGGCTCAGGTGGGATCAGATGTATAAATTTCTGTTTGTAGGAAAGGGGGACCCAGACTGTTCTCAGTACTGCCCAAGGGCGGGACAAAAGGCAGTGGGTGCAAACTGGAACACATAAAATTCCAGCTGAACACCAGGAAACACCTTGTACTGTGAGGGTGATGGAGCACTGGCACAGAATGATAGAAAGGTTGTAGAATCTCCATCCACAAGATACTCAGAATCCAGGTGAATTTGGTCCTGAGCATTTTGCTCCAGCCAGCCTGTGTGGGCATAGGGGTGGGACAAGAAGATCTCAAGTCCCTCAAACCATACCAATTCTGTGGTTCTGCAGCCTTGCGG
Source organism: Megaceryle torquata (assembly GCA_024611175.1). Taxonomy (NCBI): domain Eukaryota; kingdom Metazoa; phylum Chordata; class Aves; order Coraciiformes; family Cerylidae; genus Megaceryle; species Megaceryle torquata. The sequence continues at coordinate 47,292 of JANIJG010017338.1, forward strand.
CCTGTACATATTATTTGCTACAGATGATGTATAAAAATTAATTCCCAGCCCTGTGAAGACTTTGTAGGATAACAGCATTTGCCTGAAGCACCCTTGCAGCACTGACTGCCTAGAAGCATTAAGGTATGCAAACCTAGCATGAGCAACCGCAAGGAGCAATACATCCAGCTCTCACCAGCTGGATAAGCCTGCTGAGAGATGACTAGAAAGGTACATCTTGGAATGTTTGTTCTCAGTTGTGCTGTCCTTCGGTGCCTGGGGATCAATCCAAGTGATTTACTGCCCAGTGTTAACTATTGTCCAGAAGTTAGACCCACAAAAATTTATAAATGCTTTACTACAAGTTACAATTTTATTTATTCCCTGTCATGAATATCTAGCTTTACTACACAAAACAATCAATTCCACAGGATGAGTATGTTGCTGAGTTATAGCCATCTCATACAAGTGTATTTTGAGGGAAGCACATAAAAAAATTGATTCAGAGCCTTCAATATTGAAGACATTAAATGAATAGGACAGCAGTGTTGATTGTTGTTGTTAATTATTAATTAATTTATGAGTGGATAATTAGAACTGAACCCAGCATCCTTTGTATTGGTTTTGTACCGAACAGTATGACTAAGCTAAGGTCTTTGGGATGCCTGCACTGTCTTACAAACACGTTTTGACATCATGAATGTGGAACCAAATGCTCCCCTCAGCTGCTGTACATACACTGCTCCCATTGGAGAGGATGGTGATGCTGTCTATACTCTGTCCAAGGGCAAGAGCCCACCTCTGTACAGAGGCCAGTGTAGGGATCAAGAAAGAAGAAAGAAGTGTAATAACATATGATGCTACAGTCCTCATAACCAGAGGGAAAGAAAGAGAGCACAGAACACTTACTGCTTTTCTCATAAAGAAAATATTGTAGCAATGATTTCCCCCACACTTCTGCATGGATTACCCAGGCCAGTTACTCCTCCTTTGGACTATTTCAAATCTATCTAAATCTAGCTATTCAACTGAGTAATAATGACAGCGACCTGCTGCTAAAACATTAATGCAGTTTATGAGGCAGATCATTACCATTCTCATTTAGCAGGATGGAAAAAAGGGCAGAGGAACTTGCACAAGGTGCTCCAATAGTTCTCCAATATCTCTAAGTGGTGGAGATAGAAGCATCTACTCTGCCTGAATCCCAGCATCATGTTCTCCCTACTGTACCTTAGCCAGGACCCTTCCATGTTAAAGAGAGATGTGCAAATAGGAAATTCAATCAACTGAAAATAGTTATTAAAAAAAAAAAAAAAAAGCAGCAGCAGGGGAAGAAACCTATCTATTTTACAGTCAATAACCAAACTATTCTTTCAGGTAAAGGAGACAGTAGATGGCAGTGTCCCCCAATACTTCCTAGGGAGACACGACTTACACTCAGCATCCCTGCTACAGAACACAGACCCACACCCCAGCCAGTGACAGATGCTACACAGGACAGACTTCACTCCCCACCGCAGTTTAAAACAGTCAGTGTCTGGAAGCATAGTGCTATGAAGTCTCTTAGTTTATTTCTCCTTAGGAAAGCCTTGTAGCTCACTTTTCCTGTCTTGCAAGTTAACCTACTATAAATGACATCTGACAGATGACAGTAGAAGATGATGACCATTTCTGGACTGAAGGAAACACTGGCCAGTCAGCTCATCAAATATGTTCCATAGTAACAAATTATGACAGCTTTCCATTTTCTAAAGTCCTGACATCTGGCCTTCAGACACAAGGTATTAAAAAGCCAGGAAAAATGTCCTAGGGCAGAACAGAGATCTGGCTTCAAATTATGTGCTTCTGCTGGCTTCCTGTGTCACAATGAACAAATCACTGTGTCTCTCTGCATTCTGCTTCCTGTTGCAACACAGAAATCTCTTCTTTGGGATATATACTAAACATAAAAACAAATAAATAAATAAATCTGCTTTCCAATCAATGAAAGACTTCAGAATAACTCCAACAACTCAGAGAATCAGATTTCTGTGGCTGATATCTAAATATTTGCTGAAGTCTTCTCACAAGAAATTGCCAAGATTATTCTATTAACATTTGTAAGACAATTACCATGTAAAAGCCCTAAGAGAAACCGAAAACACAGATAAGGAAAATAAATACAGGAGGAAGCAGCATTTTGTAATGGTTTTCTCAACACTAGATCAAAACTGGGACCTGTTGTGGAGCAGATACCTTTCAGATTTAACTGAAAGAAGAGGAGCACAACAAATGGACTCAGTGGAAAGGTCAAGAATTAAAACATCTACTCTTCCAGCACTGATGGATATTCTGTTCCCTTGTAAAAATCAACATAGCTGTCAACCACAATATTGGCATATACAAGCTGATCATCTGATCTATTTTCTGAGCTTTAGTATTATCTTGGTCTCTAAAGAACAATATTAGAGTGCTTTGCAGCTAAACAACTGCTGCAGAGCACAGTGACGTGAACTTTTAACACCTACAATGAGACTGAAGAAGGACATAGACTTTGCAGCTGGCCTTGGTTGCAGGGATAAAGAATAATGGCAAACTAAGCCAACCTGACAGGGCATGCCACCAGCATTTAAAATTAGCTCTAATGAGTCATCCAGACATGTGCTAGAAAAGCAGATCCCAAACCATCCACATTCTTAGCCTCCTTCTTCTAAAGCTCCAGAGGAATACAAAACCTTTCATTACAGCATGCTGATGATCTGGTTTTAATATACAAAAAGAGATATAAATAATTTAAAATATACTCAGAACATACTGTGATGCATCCAGTGGTGGGGAAGCACAGTAAAGGTGTAAGGGGAAGCAGGAATGCATTTATCGATCAATTTTGATCACTAGACAATTGCAAAACTCTTGCTGTTTCCAGCACATTGAGGGAAAAATTCCCCGCAGAAGGATTCTCCTGCAGAAACTGTCAAACTGCTGAATTTGCAGCTACAGCCAGTTGAAGGACCATCTCCATGCTGCACCTTGCAGTTTCACTTTCAATGGCCCAGTCAGTGGTGCTATCCTCGTTGCAGGGAGAGAGGAGAGAAAACAAAGGGCCAGGCAGCTGCACCTGAAGCTGCCTCACATACTGACTTCAGAGTTTCTGCATGGTCTGGATTGATTCTTAACTCTTTCAAAGAGCTACGAAGATAGACTTCCCTTTATGCTCACAACGATTACTTTCTATGACCTTTGTCAAATGTATTTGCTTGGTCATACGTGGACATCTCACATTTCGTGAAAAGAAAGGTTTCCCTAGTTTGTATGTCCAGAGCTAGAAGTTTCCTGGACTAAGCAACCGCTTAGTAAGAATCTCTGAAGAGCATAACATGAAGAGATTGTTCAACTATTTAGGAAGAAAAATAAGTATATTTGTTAATTAACCCATAATTTTGGGAGTCTGCATGGTACACAAGTACCTTTAGGAAAGACACTTTGCAACAGACTGAACAAGGTATGAATGGCAAAAGAAAGTTATGTCATCAGAGAAATTTGAAAAAAAGGTGCTCATTTACTGAATTAAAATTGCTTAATGTTTTTATCTCTTTAAAGGCATCATTTTATAGCTCTCCTACCTCTCAAGACAGCCAAGAAGGCCTTTACAAGCTTTCTTTAGAAGAAATCTGCCCAGGCTGCTATTGTTTCTTTACACCACCCATGCACAGTGCGATACATTGTTCCTCCTGGACCCTGATACCTCCATCCTGAAATGTCCTGAATCTGTATTCTGCTGATGTGGTTTTAGCACCAGATAGTGAAAGAATAAGCTTTTCTCAGTGACATCACCAGAAGTATCCCAGGAACATGCTGGCAGATGTTCAGCATCACAGATCTCACTAAACTCATCAAGATTAATTACCAAGTAATGGCTTATGCTGTGGTTCAAAAGTTGTTTCTGTTGGTGGGTTAGGCTATGCTACTGGTGACACTAGAGACAGGAAAATTTTTCAAATTTAGATACCTGACAAGTGTTGGCCAGGAATTTGAATTACAGGATTTAGAGAGTCCTCGGTTTTCTTTAAAAAAGCAAGCCTCAGGTTCATCTTGATGTTACAGAAGCCAAACAGTGACATTGAAGACTTAATGAAATTGATAGGCAGTCCCCCTGAACACAGGGAATAGTGAGAAGCTACAAATCCTTACCTTCTAGATGCGTCCATGTTTTCTTTCTCTCTCTGAGCTATCACCTCATCACTGTCCACTCTTCTAACCAGTCTGTCCTTCCAAGTCACCCTTCAGCCAGTGTCAAGCCCTGGCAGAATAAGAGCAACACATACAATGTGACCATACGAGGCTCAGCTGTGCCCTCGAGCTTTGGCGTTTGCATCCAGCATACCTTGCCATCAGACTCCGTGTCACATTTTGTCCTGGTCTGTGTGCAGGCATGCTTGTGTTTCATGTCACATATAATCAAGAACATTTTTAAGAAGGCTTGTCCTATTCTGTAACAGTTGCCGTATAGATACAGGTAATAGAAGTTCTTGCTGCCTGCTTTCACAAGTCTGTACTGAACAGGGCTATGCTAAGAATTGAAATTTTTTTTTTTTTTGTCTGGCAATCTAAGAAAAAGCAAAATGAAAGTTACATCAAATAGGATATTTTTTTTTCCTTTTTAAATTCCCCTGCTTCCTACAACAGAAAGTGTCCATCACACTTCTTTCCTCAAAATGATAATGCTCTAAAAGGGCAGACCTTGACAGATTTTATAATTTTCAGCTATCTTCAAAGAATCACTCTAATTTTTGTTTTTCTACGCGATATTCCAGAAAATCCTGAGAAGTGTAAATCACCATTTCAAAACAATATTCCTCAGAACTGATTAGCAGAAAAAATTATTAATTAGGTGATCTAGTACTATGGCATCTTTCATAACATCTTTTGGTTCCAACAACATCCAGTGTTTGCCCTGCTCTTTTACAAGTCTTTTAAAAATCTAGTACAAACACATATTAAGAAAATCGCTTGGAGTTTTTTCCAAATAAAATTTCACGATTTACCTTAATTGATTTGTTTGACACTTTCAGCCCTAATTAACAAGCTGAGCTGTTTTAATAAAGAAACCGTGATTGTTACCTGCAGCATGTAATGTTTCAAAGGCTCCCCCCCCAAAAAAATCACAGTTTCACTTTCTCTGTCTTATAGTAAAGCTACTAGAAGAGGCTACAGTACTAGCTAGAGTCCACAGCCTTCACAGGCAGAAGAAAGTAGGGCTGGAGAATGAAAACAGTATGAGAGGGATAGTTAGAAGACTTTCTGTTAGCTCCTATTATGTGAGTGTATTCCACTAAGAGTGAAATGCATATAAACACATTTATAATGTATTTTTACTGGAGAGTCCCCTGTCTGGAGTAGCAACATGCATTACATCAACAGCTGTGGCACTGCACGATGCAAAAGGACTTAGAGAAGTCTCTGTCATCCCTAGCTGACCCCTGATTATCAACAGTTTACAGACTGCTCCTTGCAGAAGCACGTACCCCACCACACGAGTCACAGCAGTACAAGCCCTGAGGGAGTAGCCTCCTGCAAGATTTTAATAGTCATTTAGAAATCTTAAGAAATGCCAATATTCTGTTCCAAGGAACCTATGAAAATCATATTGAGATAAAGTTGTAGAGAGGTTCCTCATGGTATAAAATACCCACCCACCCTCATCTTTAAGATGACCAGCATCTTTTAATCCTGACAATGCCCAGCCTCTGTCTGTTTCAGATCATTAAGTTTAACTTGACAGTTAGCTTATTAATCTATATTAAATGAAATCAAAGCTAGAGCTAAAAAAAAAATCTAAATTTTGTGAAGAAGTTAATCTTTTCATTTTTTTTCCTTTTTGTTTGATAATCAGCATGTTCTGTTGAACAACCAGCGTATTTCCTAATATAACTGCAAGGAGTTTCACAATAGCATTCATTCATTTTAAAAAAGGACAGTCAAAGCTCTACTGTCTTACATCATTTTCAATGAATGCTTTAGAGCAAAATGGCAATCATGAGACCTCCAGCCTACACAAGGAGGAAGTGGTTTTGCAGGCTTGCCAGATTAAAGAGTGACATCATATTATCTTCGTCAATGCTGATTCCAGTTCTTCGATAATCAGGCAAACATGGAAAGTGCTGTTCTTGTATCACATGGTCAGACATCACTTTCCATTCATTAGTGAAGTTAGTCGTGCTTGCCTCAGCAGAAGCCCTGCCTCCTCTGCTGTAGGAAAGAAGCTGAAAAAATGTGACAGAAAGAGCAATCATCTCTACTCCCAGGCTGATCTATTCTAGATGCAGGTTACAAAGCCACTTGTTATTTGTTTATGTCACGGATCAAAGAAAATCGAAACCCTGTCCTTGCACAGAAGAGTCTTATGTGCCATTACTTTCAATCCTAAACTAACTAGCAACAAGTTTTGCAGTTCTTGTGTGTAAATGTGAAAGACAGAGAGCTTTAGGTTTTCATATTGCTTATGAAATGTGGAGATATCATTGTGTCTGTAGTACCCCGTTCTGAGAATCCACTAACACAAACTGCAAATGACCAGCACGATCCCAACCACCAAGAATTCCAGCAGTGTACCAGGAATTTTGGCAGGACTTCAAGATGGTTAATCTTCTCAGCTTCCTGATTTTCACATCTTCAGGTGACCTGGACATTCACTACATACAGTGAAAAGCAATGGGAAGGGCAGGTTCAGAGGTGGAATCTGATCCTCCAGGGTCTCAGTCATGGGTAAATATCTGTATCTCAGGCCAGCTCACCCAATGCCATCTCAGCAGCAGGTGCTGTTCTGCTTCATCCTACAGCAGTGCACTCATCTAAGCACAGCCAGGCCAGAACAAGGTTGCTGTTGGTCTGGTGAGAGCCTACGATGATCCCTCATTTCAATTGTTCAAAAGACACCTGCAGTCACTCACCCTTGCACAGGTTCCAGGCCTGAAACATTTCCACTTTGTATCAAAAGTACCCCTGATTACTAGAAGACTGGCAAAATGAGCAAACAAACCATAAAGTGTTCACTATTACTTTTCAAATGGTAGGATTAAAAACCTCGCTCGACTCATCTAATCTGAACTCAATTTATCCTCGCTGTTTAATCTCCGGGAAGTTTGGGTAAATTTAGAAGTGAAAGACACCAAATCTTATCAGAGTAGAAGCAAGTTATTGCCTAAAGTAAACTAAGTTCCCTTTTTCATTTGCACAGCTACGTCATAGGTGGTAGAGAGGAAATCTCCCAAGCCTGTCAGACCCAAAAGTGGTATCACACGACAACGCCCACAAGGTTAAATAAGCACTACTCTGATAAACCCCAGTCAAAGGAAAGAATTACTGTTCCCTTTTTGAACTGGAAGTCCCAATCAAGATTATAATCCCCAGGCACTATGCCCCCAAAATTAAAATAATAATAATAATAAATACACAAGTATACATTGAAAAAATCAGCCAAGGCAGTCTGTCATTAGTATTATTAGACACATACTCATATAGTTCATCTGAACTGAAGCACTCTACAAATGAGTGCATCTCCTTAGGAGTTTTCATCCTAATAATGAAATTTCTCAGCTCTCATGAGGCAATAAACAGTAAATAATTTCTATTATAAAACCTGGATATCAAGAAGCAAGTTCAAAAAAGTGTGTCTTGTAGCACAATTCACTTCCTCAAAATAGTGGCATTTGCACTGAATTTATAAAAATCCATTTTAGCCACTTCTCTTAATCTAGAGTCTTCAGTTCACAATAGATGAAAATGCTCTGACCACAGACATTTCCTAACTGAAAAGGAATTGGGAAGTGATGGTAATTTCTTCTGTCATTCAAAGGTCTTGGCTAATAAGCATCACTTTAGATCCATTTGAAAAAATTTCACTTGCAATCATGGGATCTTTACTTATTGGTTTTGTTAGTATTACTAATTAGGACTCTAAAGGTCTAACAAAAGCAGTAGACCATCATGCTACACACTCTGCATGCTACTGTTGTAAGTACATTCTTTTCTAGAATATTTAGATTTAACCAGAAATTCAGTCAGTTTATTGGTTGGGGAAAGAATGGGCTGTGGACTATAAGGAGAGGTGATAAGAATATGTATTAACTAGTTTTGTACAGCCTAGGTCTGAAAGTAACGCACCATGTAGCAGAATGGTCCATAGTCTAAGCCCTGTGACAGCACATTATGGGCAGGGTAGATGCCAGGTGTACACTCTTTCTGTATTACTGATCTTATAGATGAAAATTGTGTCATCTCCATCTGGTCTCTCCTAAAATCCCAAAGTCTAAAAGGCATTTAAGTTGTTAGGCAAATTTAAGCATGAAGAGGAAAAAACATCACAAAGTAAAATAAAAATATCATAGGGGAAAATCCAATCTTATTTTGAGAGGGTGTGTTAGCATTAGTCTAGAGAGGTACCTTTTGGAATAGTTAAAGCACACAATGGAAAATGGTTTCTTGAGGGTGCCTTTTCTTTGCCCCAGTTGATCTTCCCCCTGACTCTGCCAGCATCAGAGCCTTTAGGTAGCAAGCAATTTTATCATCCCTCCCCCTTGCCTCTCTAGTGTCATACAGTCACATTTTTCAGGTTGCTTTGATCTTCTCCCATGTGACTTTTCCCTCCAGGGTATTTCCACTGTGCTTTCTCAGAGGAGGAGATGACAGTCTCATGAAGCATAAGCTACATGTTCCCCAAAGCCAGGAAACTATTCGCGGTTTCGCATGAATGGACCTGGGCCTCCCTTCCCCTTCATTGTTTGAACAGAATTAGAGGGTTCTTTTGAAGGTGTAGCCACAAAATAGCTGTCTTCCAAGCCTTTACATGATCTTATTTCCAAAAAAACTCTTTTCACTCACCCACATCTCCAAGCAACAGCTGTTCTTCCATTTGGAAGGAATCTGTGGAACTGCATATTAATTATCCTAGCCAGGGGACAGAGGGGTCAGGTGAATCTGCCTTTGCACTCATCAGCTTTTGTATATTTCCTGTGCCTCCATCACATTTTTATTCTGATCCTTCTCAATGACTTAGCTATGGATGAGAGTTGAATGAAACCAAAAGTGGTTTTAGAAATTAGTCTGGACCTTATTCTGCTGTCTTTGCTATAGGAGTAATTCTTCAGTATACACAAGGATTGTTACCCTGATCAGTTAGTACAAGTGAAGTTAAGATATCAAATGTTTTAAGGATGCAATCTTTCACTACGATGTGCAGGAGAGGTGTTAACTACATTGATTCAGTGCAGTTCCAGACTTCACAGAAATCCAGTTAACTCAGTGGACACTTGATCATTCCAACAACAAACACACTTTGCATCAGTTTAGTTTTGCTGTAAGTAGTTTTGCAGGGTAGAACCAAAATACCTATCGTTCCTCACACCACCACATTTTGTTAAAAATTTAGGATGGTTAGTGTTGAGCAATAAGACAGTACTTGACTCCTAGTTGTTCCCCTACACAGATATCCAGATTAAATCACAATGAAAGTTGTCTAAAAATTTGTTGACACTTCTTCCTTCTCTCAAAAGTCAACAAATAGCATTTGTTGAAATGAAGGTGTCATAGAAACTAGTGTGTTTCAGGTCCAGGATGGAATGTTAAGGAGAGAAAAACTCTTCAGATGACATTGGGCTTCTTTCACAACCAGAAGAAAACAGCTTCCGTGTAATCCAAGAAGAAAAACAAAGGGAGGTGGGGAGGAGCTAACAGTACACTGCTTCCAAATGGATATAAAATAAAATATCAGCACATATTACGGATGACTGCTCATGATGAGAATTATTTTGCCAAAAGGCCGTTCTCAAATCCATCAAAATGTTCATCCTTAGTCTCTCTTAATGTCTTCTTGTATCATAAGAAAAGCCTCCACAGCATCATAACTGAAAAAACACACACCTCATTCCACCTGAAAACAGTCTGAGCCTCATGGGGAAACAGAAACAGCTGGCCCAACAAATATGATCTCTGATTTGTGCATCAGCCATTTTTCCTGTGGTAATCCAAGAACATGTGTGAACACGAAGATTCTCTTTAGAGAGATAGGTTGCCTTTACTTCATACTTTACTCACAGCCCTTTCTTTACCTGTTGTAGAAAAGTAGGTTTCAACATATGCCAAAAAGCTGCTGCAATTTTAGAAACAGAGCTTGAAGAAAGTAATGTATGTACAAGTCATTTGAGAAACATCTTAATCAGCTTGAAAAGGTTCCCAATATTTCCAAACAGTAAGGCTGATTACAAAAAAAAACCTCTGAATCACCTAAATATTCTAATTAGCTAATGAAATGACGTTACAGATTTTTTCCACAATCTCTAAATTGTTCCACAGTCTGTCATTCTCTATCACCTTGCCTAAAACTGAAGTTTGGAAATACCGGGCTATAGTTAAAACTCAGTAGCCTCTTCCTCTGGCTGCAATACGTTCATAGCGATCTTCCTAAACAGCAGTATCCAGTTTATAGATTTTAAAGAAATCATAACCTTGTTTTTAAGACCTAAAGAGATGGCAAACTGTATTAGGGGATTACTTTAAGAGGAGAGAAAAGACAACTATTCTTCGTGGGGTTTCTCTGAAAAGCAGATTAATTAACTTGCACACATGAATATGCCCGGTTTGGGTAACTGATGCTGTGCCACAGACTGCACACAAGAGTGAAGGTAAATTGGTGACACTGTATCAAATCTGAGTATCTAAAAATTACAAACAAAGGCCACAAAGCTGCTGGTATACTTAAAACAGAAATACTACTGCCTTTGTCTAATAGTTTTTATGGTAATTCTGTGCCCACTAACATCACGTGTTTATGCTTTTCTCTGAAACTAGCTTTAAAAAATAGGTAAATAAATAAAAAGGAAGGTATAGATTCTGTACTAACCTGTAGGGTCCATGAGCAGGACCTTCTCAGTCAGATAGCTGACAAAGTTGTTCATATAATTTAGTCACAAAGGGAGACAGAAGTAAAACACTGGCAGGAAAAGCAGTTAAGGAGAGAATAAACCACCGACAAGGGATCCTCTTACTGAATTGAATGTATCCATCCATGGCAAGCTTTTCAGGGCACCCAGATGTCCTTTGACTTTTTTAGATTTGTGGGCGCTTGACACCTCTGAAAATCAGGCCACTGAGAAAATGAGACTATCTCAGATGGTACAGCTAGCATACCAAACAGAAATGTACCTACCTAGGCAGATCCAGCCTGAGGCAAAGGCAGGGAATTTGGTTGCCTAGGAATGGCAGGATTCCAGGAGTAGCCAAAGACTCATCCAAAAATGATCTGGACAACTTACTTTTCCAGATACACATTTGGGTTAGAAATTAAATCAAACCAGTAAAAAGTCTAGTCTACTGTGCTAAAAAAACCAAACCAAACCAACAACAACAACAAAACAAAAAAAAACCAAATAAACACACAAAACAAACAAACAAACCACAACAACAACAAAATATTACCTACATGTTCAGAGTCCATGGAAGCACACAGCTCCAGTCCAGATGGATTCAACCAAGCACAGCCCTATAGCCTCCTCCAGAAAAGATGGGTACCAGGAGTATGAACCAAGCATAGCCAAACCAACCTGAGCAGCCAGACAGTTTTCACCTCTTGCCTTCACAGTCTGTCACTGCTGTAGGGGGGAAATTAGTTCTCTGTGATGCAGTGATTACAGTGAGCTGGCTCAACTCATCTTTCAACCTTCTTCCCCTTGCAGCTTGGTATGTAGCCTACCCTAGGAGATGGAAAAAGAAAAAAGCAAGTCTCACGTTGTCTGTATTGGATAGGGAATAATGTTAGAATTCCGCAAGCAGAAAGACCTGTCAACACAGAGTAATATGAGGCACTGTTAAGTATGGAAAATAAATCAAAGTGTTCTAGCCAATAGACTATCCTCTGTCCAAGTCAGAGTGATGACATAGTAAGATGTCATGATTTCTCGCTGCCTACGTATAACATTTACTGCACCAATTTCTCTTCTAATATGCTATTTGCACTCCTTCACCACTTCTAGGTTACTTAAACAACTCAGCAGAAGACAGATACACTGCTCAGCAACCTCTATCTTTCTTCCCAGTAAGCACATGCTACTGAGGAAACACCACTCCAAACACAGCTCCAAATTTCACAAGAATAATATTTGTCACAAAGATTTCTAGCACTTCACTGCTTCAGTGGGTCAGAAATACCCTAGAAAAAGCATTTCTCATGTCAGGGCAATATTTCCACTTCTGACCAAAACCAGAAGGTGGACAGATGACCAGAAATTAAGGAAGAAAGATTAAAAAGCTGAACCTCCAGAAAGGTCACATTTCCAGAGAGAAATGAAGGCTCTTATTGGATCTATCATCTATTACCTGTGGTCAACAAATAGAAAATTCTCATAAAACTCCCTTGTGAAATCCTCTTAGCTCACTGTTCTGCCAGAAAGCGACATGCACCCCTAAATTTTAGCTAGCAGAACATATATCACTGCTCTGACAACAGAAGTGATAAACACAGCTCCTGCAACCATAAGCACCCATCAGAACCACATAGCTGCAAGAAAACAAAACACAGCCAAGAATAGTAAACTGAGCCTGACGAGCTCTGTGTTTCTAATCACAAAAGTAAGTACTTAGCAACTGGACCAGGTTTTAATCCCCATCCTTCTCTTGTGTAAGTGTAGCAATGTCACTTGCTCTTACTATTGGTGCTACGGATGGAGGCAGGCAGAGCATGAGAGCAGGACTCTGCTTCTTCCACGTTCCAGAAAAGGATGCTCAGCCCATGCCAAGCATATCATTTGCACAGGACCAGGAAAGTGGAGAATGCGAGAATACTCACTCCCGTGACGTGCTGACCTCCACTCACAGCAACACCAAGTCAGCAACCTGACAGCACAGTCAATAGATTAACAGTGTGCAGTGACTTTCCATCAGGCACAGGTATAACTTTCTTGATGGGTTGATAGTATTCCCATTAAAAAAAAATAAAAAATTAAAAAATTAAAAAGGGAAATCTTTAAACAGAAATATAGGAAATACTTGTACATTGAGCAAAACTCATCAAGAAATAAAGATCAAAGACACCAGCTAGAGTCACTGATTTCTGGTCATTGTAACTGCCATGGAAACTATGGTAACCAATGGCCAAAGGCTTAACAATCCTGCATGACATGGAAGTCCACAAATAGAGGCTGGAGGGAAGAGGGTGAAAATAAAAGGAAGTGCCTTTAAACCACTAGGATTTGCACACCAGGCTGCCTGCTTCCCTTACAAATTAGGAAGTCTATCGTGAACTGGGAGCTGACAGCTGCTATCAGAGGTGAGGTGCATCTGTGCTGCACAGACCGGTTCCTTGATATGCCAGGTGATACTCATCTAAAACTTCATAGAGGAGCTGCTACCACTTATAGCAAAAAAAATTCCATCCTCAGTCATGTATTTTTGAGAGGGAAATTTAGACAATGCTAAACAGCCTATCCATCCATTAATTACATATACAATAAAATATGAAAGACTGTAGAACTATTTATTTGGCCATACAAGCTGTGATAGGACTAGAGGACACCAAAAAAAGAACAACTGAAAATGACCACAGGATGTTTGTCAAACCAGCTTCTCTAACTGGAATGAAGAGCTGCAGATGCCCCTGTTCAGTGCCAGAGTTCATGGCTGGAAAAAACCCTGCTCTCCTGGCAGAAACTGCAAAGAAAAAGCAGCACTTAAATGTGTGACTAACATTCATGTTGTACAGAATTCAGCTTCTTTCCTACCCAGAACTTGGCAGGCAGGAGAAGCAAGAGGAGGGAAGAAAAATATGAGAAAAGTTACCAGCTCCTCTGGAGAACCATCCACCTTCTGATCAATACTATTTCCAGTTGCCCAACAGGCCGGTCTGGTTCTCCGATGCAAGAAGTCCTGGTTCTTAGCTGAGCAATGTTCTACTTTGCACAGGGAACAATCAGCAGAAAAAGAGGAAGTGCAGACTCCACAACTTTGATCCCTGCTCCAGCAGTCCACAGAAGAATATCTTAAATGATTTCTAGTTCCTTGAACATGAAATTCTATCAGTGAAGGCACCTACAGACAAAGCAAAACAGGATTTGTGGTAGAAGCCACTGATATTTGGACGTGTATGGAAGAGAGTGATGGAAGAGGAGTGAGAGCAATTGGGCAGAGCTCTGTGCTTATATGATGCCCCATTATTTTCATGGTTTAATGTTCCTAGATTGTTTATACAGTTAAGGCTCTTTCTACAGCTGAGGATTTTTGAGTTTTCAGTAACTGAAGTCATCTGTTAATGCCACATTTGCTCAATTGCTGATCAGTTCCTTTCCTTGCTTGTGTATTCTGAGAGGTCATACCAGATACACCAGAATGGGGTCATTATGCCATATGCTTATTTACTATGTGTACGTTAGACCCTTTGTGTGCTATTTTTTACTTGTTATCCATCATTATATGTATTTATCTTCAAGGACCATATGGAGCAGTAGGATGGGATATATATATGGAGTCAACAGATGGTGAGACTGTGTGTGATTAATATGTTCTCATAACTTTTTATTGTCTCTTTTTCTTATATGTTCTACTTTCAAAGTGTCATTACTTTTGTTGTCCCTGTTCTCATTTCTTTACTCCTGATGCTGTTAAACAATTATAAAAACATTCAATGTCTGCTTTTGAGATTTGTATTTACAGTGTGGCAGGTGTAACCTTTATGAAAGTAATTCATAGGCTTTCCAGGCCAAAAGGGCCTGTGTGCTCTGATCTCTTTGTCTAAGCCCGGACAGAGAATTTCACCCTGCAGCTTCCTGAGTGAAAGGAGTGTTGCTCTTAACTACTGTATGAACACTGTCAATATTTTATTATCTGTATTACATATGGCAGTCATTCTGCAAAATGCTACAAAATCCTTCAGCAGATCAAACAATGAATCATGCTATTAAATTGCAACTTAAATGCAGACATAAATGTGCATGTTGAGTTAGAACTAGTTTACCACGCACTGGAGGCACTTTGGAAACATGTGCACTGGGACACATGAGAGAAAATCAATTCATAGAATGTTAGGGGTTGTAAGGGACCTCTAGAGATCATCTAATCCATAGCCCCTGCCAAAGCAGGATCACCCAGGGCCACACAGGAAAATGCATCCAGGTGGGTTTTGAAAGTCTTCAAAGGAGACTCCACAAGCTCTCTGGGCAGCCTGTTCCAGGGCTCTGTCACCCTCACAGGAAAGGAGCTTCTCCTCATGTTGAGGTGAAACCTTTTATGCTCAAGTTTATACCTGTTATTCTTTGTCCTATTATTGGGCACAACTGAAAAGAGATTGGCTCCTTCCATTTGACACCCACCCCTCAGATATTTAATAAGACCCCCTCTCAGTCTTCTCCTCTCAAGACTAAACAGCCCCAATTCTCTCAGTCTTTCTTCATTTCTTCTTTCTGCTCAAGACCTTTAATCATCCTCATAGATCTAATTGTGCACATGTTCTGGCCTGACCCTACATATCACACCTTCCAGACACTGAACAGTTTTACCCTTTACCCCATTTCATTTTGACTGTCTTTGCTCAGTGGCACAATGGTTTTACTTTCCAGATGTGGCACGGGAAGCACAAGCATGTTAGGATTACTAGAAGGTTTTTATCTTACAGCTTTATCTACATGTACCATACCTGTTTAATACTGTTTAATAGTAAACCAACAGTTAGTAACAAAGGAGTAAGCAACTTAAAATGATAAATAGCTTGAAATGTATCATCTATAGCCTGTTACTTCTGCATGCAGCAAATTGCGATTGAAGTCAAGGGGGATTAATAGTGTAGCTTAGTGTAAAAACAAAAGTTATTTTAATGTGAGGTTCTGAGTATTACTATTATTTCATGAAAATTATACTGTGCCTATTTGTAATAATCCCAAATAGCAGTGGTGACTCAAGAACTTCTTTTGAACATGAAAGTCATTTCAGCCACACAGTGCAGACATATCAAATACACCCTCTTCAGATCATAAAAGGGAGAAACATATGGGTTTCTGAGTTGGCTGTTTTACCTAAATAGGGTCAACACAGACAGCAGTCTTAGATGGTTATCAGTGACTGTCAAGATTGTTAATGATCATCAAGAGATAGTCTCTAGGAGGTAACCAGAATTTAGAGAAATACACTGTTTGGAGGGAAGCAATCACCTAAGACATCAGCAATTAGTCATAGGTCATTGAATGCTGGAGCTCTTATTTTGGAATGTTTTTGAAACTGTGTTATGCTAGGGTTCATCATGAATTCTTGCTATGTGTGACGAGGGAAGGAGGATGTGTGGAACAACACAGGACCTCGCTAGCTAGATGTGCAGGTGTAACACTCCCTGTGTGTTGCATAGAGGCTGATGTTACATAGCACAGGTAGCCTAGAGCTCAAATGCTTGGTGAAATCAGATGCAGTCAGGCTTTGGGTGATAACCAAACACTGACAAGCTGAATGACAAAAAGTGAAAAAAAGAGACCAAAGATATGTCAACAGAGTTGGTTCTCCCCATCTGCAATAGCCTGATGAGAAACTGTTGATATTTCATCATCTTTCTGCTAGACAAGGCCCTAATAAAATAAGAGGTAATTTCTATGGTAGATATATAGATATGGATGACTGCAAGAGAGGACTGTGAAATTTGACTCTATCAGTTACACAAAAAAAACCTCACAAAATTTTAAAAATCCAGACCAAAACAACCACCAAATAAATATATATATATATATAAAACCCAACACAGAAATAAGCCAAAATTAAGACTTGAGACTTAAGTGAGATTCAAGCTTTTAAATCCCTTGTTTGATTCAGATGGTTTAAGAGGGAAACAAGCTTTGTCAAAATCCAGCAGATAGGTTACTGTCTTTGCTGACATCTCAGAAAAAAATAACATTTTGTCTACAGGGGACATCCTTGTTGAGTCAGATAAACTAAAGAGAAGTACTCATTTTCAAGAGCCCTGAATTCTCTAACTGCTGAGGATTTCCCAACCAGAGTCTTCCGCATGTTCCTGGTCAGGAACGATTTGGCAATAGATCCAGATATTTTATGAATGCCTTTCAACTTGTGGAGGATCAGGTTGTATAAGCACAGCACATTTATATGGAAGGAGAGGTTATCCCAGAAAAAGAGGTGAGGAGAAGAGAACTACTGCATATATGGTAGAAACATGTTAATGCTGTGCCAAAAATATGGTGATAACAGATGTTACAGCTGTTACTTTTCATTAACATAATGTATGGCCAACAGCAGGAGTGTGAGCTAGTATGGCAGCACACTGGATTAAACTTCCTTAGAAATCTATTGCTTTCACACAGTTGTTTTCAAGGTATTCCAGAACACATGCTTTCATTGCTTATGTACTCACTATAAATATTTTCACTATGCATAATTATGTGGTAACTTTTTGTTAAATAACAGCTGGCTACCTATACAAAAGACCTGAATTCAGTATCTGATTATTGTGACTTGAATTTTAGTCTGTCGAGTACCCTAACATATGCTTCAGTTGACACATCTCTTTCTTGTGCTGCAGCAAACACCCAAATGGAAGTACAAAGAGAAACATTGACTGTACATACTTCATGCTGGTATTCTATATATATTAAATAATTTTAAGAGTAGAACATGTTGTATTGATCAATGTTCTCCAATTTTGAAGGTTTCTTTACCGTCTATAAACAAAACACTTCATTTTCTGGGCCTGCATTTTCAAGATTGTTTCCTATAAAGAGCTTTGGACACTCGGCTACACAGTAGCAGGTACTGGCAAAATAACTTCTATTTCTATTAGCTGTTGATAGTCCTTTGGGAAAAAAAAAAACAAAACACAGTCTGAGATCAGAAGTCATCTGTGTTGCCCATCAGTTTGATCAGGGACATGGTGCCAAGAGAAAGAGTACTGTTTGAGTAGTCTGGTAGAAAGACAAAAGAAAACTCGGGGGTTTTGATGCAGAAATCGTAACTTTGTGCCATCTGTATGTTCAAAAAGGGGTACACACACTTCACTTTACATATTAATGAGACCTCCCCACTTATCTTTAATCAAACCTCAGCTGAATTTTTCTCTCCATTTTTCCTTGATATCTGGGTTTTACTATGGTCTACTAGCCTTCAAACTTGTAAATTAAGTATTTTTCTGTCCATGTTTGCCCAGTTGGATTATTTCTTCACACTGGTTAGTCCTTTAAGTTTCTTGTTGTTCAGGGTTTTAAATAGCATTTTCAAAATATTTCTTCATAAACTTACCCTAAAACTTTAGCAACTGATTTCTGTTTCATGAATGGTTTCTTTTTGCAGAGGAGCACAAATCTTTCTCATTGCTGACAGCTGACAGCAAGCATTCCTGTCAGTGTTCTGTGCTCAAGACCAGGTAGGAAATTTCAGCTTCCACTGCAGCATCATACACATACTAGAATACAAACTAACCTGGTCTTTCCTTAGACTAAGCAGTGAGAAATGATCACTTTTAAGTGCTGGGCAAAATTACACTCCTGCTTACACAGATGTAACTCAGAAACAAAGAAGCCCTCTTAGGGATCACATGGTCCAGACCAGGTTGCTTATGATCAGCTTATGACCCTAGATATTACTTCATATCTTAACTCTGTCTTTCTTCTGGAGAAAGGAATGAGTCTTGTGGTTTCAGCTACAGGAAGGTTTTGGTTTGCAGCTTGTCCTGTCAAGGAAGGTCACCACCATGCTCAGAGAAGGTACTTGAAGCCACAAGGCCAGGAGATCCACTTGCTGCCTCTCCTCAGTCTCTCAAGCACTCCTGCTGTTTCCCCTTCAGATAAACTTTTAGACGATTCTCCTGACCCTGAGCAGCATTTTGCTCCACTGAATGTGTCCTAGTGCATTTGGGTACATATGTCCTTCTGAGTTTCATGGGACCTAGGCAGGAATAGAGCACAGCTTATCATCAGTAAGTGGGACAGACATTTACGAAGATGCTACCATGAACAGGCAACGGTTGCTCAGTATAAGCAGCTTCCAATGAAAAGACAAACACTGAATTGTGAGGATATCTTGATTCCATTTGGAAAGACAGAAGTGTAGTGTTAACTGAGAAAATGAAAACATTTCCTCCTTTTATCTTTTTGGTTTTGTATTGGCGTGAGAACAGAGCCTTCCATTTTCCAGACACTATTAGGAAACACACTCATAATGACACTCAAATATAGCTATTACCATATTTAAATATTTCTTCACTGTTTATTACTTACACAGTCAGCTATAGCTGTTTCCAATTCAAGATGATTACGACATGCATACGAAAGAGCTGAAGGGAAGGAGGGAACAACTTTTGTTCCTAAACAGCTTACCTCTTCAAAAAAGAACAATGTTTACTGAGATAAATGAAGAGAGGGTGGTTGTTTTAGATCACTATGACTAATGTTAAGAAACAGCTGGTAAGAAATATTAGGTAATCACATACACAGGCTGCACATTGGGAACATTACGCTAACATACCTACTATAATTTTATTCCTTTCCCCACGCATTTATTCAAAGCTGCAGCTGTGATACTGGCTTTTGAATATTAGAAACTATCAGGAAAAGCAGCATGAATCATCATCTTTTGCTTGTGTTAACTTAGTCACTCAAGTGCAGTTCTTGTAAGAGAACAATAATAGAATGAAAATTATATTTCTTTCAGAAATTTGTGAAGATTCCCTCCTTTTCCTTTTCTTTCCTTTTTTTCCTCTTCCTTTTCCTCTTCCTTTTCCTTTCCTTAAAGAAGTCAGTTCAGCTAAAATACTAGCACTTCTATCAAATATGTACAGCTAACCTGTCCATTTCCTGAAGAGTATATATGCTGTTAAAAGACAAGCTATTCAGAACAGTTACTTCACCTGCCCCAAGGCAATTCCACTTCTCACAGGTTAAAATTGTCAACTCTGTTGATTGAAATGTGACAGTCAGTGGAAGCAATACTGAAAGTGAGGATACTTTCAAATCCCGCAGAAACAACTATCTGAATTTGTTCTTTACTGGAGATAATCTCTCGGTTTTCCAACTAATTCAGAGTTACAGCCACCACACAGTAACTCACTCAGATGTATTAGAAAATCTCACCCAGGACCTCAGACGTGAAGTAGGGTTCTGCAATGAAATACTTGTGAAGGCCCCCGTTTCTCTACTTTGACTTAAATTTTCAAGGCAGGTTGTGCCTTTCAGAAGGCAACACTGCTGTTCCTCTGGTTCAGAACAAACCTGCTTAGAAAGGAGAGAGACCAGAAGGTTTATTCTGTACTGGCAGCACATCATCTACTTGCTGCTTTGGTCCCTGATCCCTTTACAACAAATTCTGATGAGCCAATTCCATCTCACATGAAGCTGTTTCTAGTGGCTTTGTAATTAAACACCCTGTTGCTCATGTGGTCATTCATTTAACTGAGGCAAGGTGACACACAACTGAAAGCAGTCCTGCAGCCTAAGCAAGCTCCTCTTTGCTCAGTGCCTCTTGTTTTTGTATCAAAACTGCCATTTCCCTGTAGTTTTATGCTTCTGTGAGCATAAGTAGTCCATACAAGTCAATTCACTCAGAGATGGGTCTCTGCTGTTTCTGGGAAATACAACTACAGTGGAGTCCCAAGAACACACCCTGAAGGCTGGAGAGTTTCTGGAAAACTGTGGTTCAGACATCAGAGGTATGTGGACATACCTGCAGACACCAACAGGAGCAGTCCTTAAGACCACTGGGTGTTGACAGAGAGGGATGAGGAATTTACAGGGCAAGCACTTGCTGCCACAGGTTCTTCTGGATGCTCTGTGGCAGTGAAAACAACAGTCCAAGCTGTACTTTCGCTGTATGGCTAGTAGAGGACTCCTCCTGTCCCAGGTTTTCCCAGTACTTTACACACACACATGCATGTGAACAGAGCAAATCTTACTGGATGTGGCACTGTGGTTCACAGTTTAACCTCCAAGCCAGAGGGTCTCTGAATAAATAAGAAATAGACAGTGTGATGCTATTTCTGCTTTCAATTTCCACAAAAGCACGCGGAATTATGCATTGTAAGGAACGCATGCATGCAGTATCTGGCTGTGCTTTGACATTTTATCAGTAGCCTTCAAGCTTTCCCCATCCTTATCTCATTTCTCTAGCTATGACTTTTCTTCTGGATCACAGGTCTGTTAATGCAGAATTACCAAGATGCTCAAGAGGCAGATATCCTGGGAACAGCCCCATGCCCTTGACATAATAAGCAAGAGGTGGGAAAGAAAGCCGTAAGGAGTAAACATGCAGTGTCTAACACCAAACAGATATTTTAACAGATGTTGTAGCAGGCTACAAAGAAATGGTAACAAGTGACATAAAATAATTATGGAGCTGGTGAAAATGGGCCTACACCAAACAGAGTAAGACTTTATTGCTACAGAACTGTGCATAACCAAGTGGGAAAGTGACCAAGATATGGCCAGTGACCTCCTCCAACCTGAAACCTCCAAGGTCTGGGAATGATCAACGTTCTCACTTACCTGACATCTTCAGTTTTCAGCTTCTAGATTCTCTCTTTGGCATTCACAAGATGGAATCAATATTTGCCCCCACGGGATTTAAGGCTGGTCCCTCAGAGTTGAAATACAGTATCTTCCAGAACTTAACCCTGGATCGCAAGCTCTCTGGTATACCATTTAACTCTATAAATACTTGTTAGAGCTAAGTAAACCAAAAACAAAACAAAGTCAGACTTATGGACAAAATTCATTAAGATTCCACCACTACTTATTTCACGTCACAATAAATACATGGCTCTATACACAAATAAGTCCTTCTTCCTTTTCCCCATCCTATTAGAGCCTATCTTTAAGTACAGTTCAGATTTTTTGGCTCTATATGCGGAATTTCAGATCAGATCACACCCTTCTCCTGAAACATGGGATATGCCCAAACCACCCTATTTTTTCTAACCCAAGCTTCCCATCAGAGCACCTTACCTGTCTCCAATCTTGTCTCTTCCTGGGGACTTTGTGTTTCCCCATTTATAAGTGACTTTTTTCCTTTCTCTGATAATTTTCTTTTAGTCTATACATTCTGTTCAAAGACAAGACAACCAGAAGAGCTGCTTCTGAGCTTCAGATGATCCTCGATTTCTACTTGCTTTCTATTTCAATCACTAGCCATTGAAATTTAGGAGCTAACTAATGCTCTTGATCTGAAGAGTTCTGACAGAGTCTCACCTACAGAAATGGATGCACATGGTCAAAAAATGTATCTATGATACAACAGCATGCATAGCCAGAGCTAAAAATTAACTTCATAATATCTACCAAATTCAGGCATCAATTTCTCAGATTATCAGGTCAGTGGAGCAGAGGTGTTTAAGGACACCCTGTATCTGTCTTGGGAAAATCATACTCTGAAGAGTGCCAGTGGTATAGGAGAAGGCAGAGGTGGTGTCCAGCTGGCCACCCCTCACTACTGGGCCATCCCTTGATTCTACCTTCTGCAAGATGAGCAGCATAGAAACTCTGGAAGTTTTATTTAGCAGAGTTGAAAATGTCACTGTAGCTTGTTGCACACCCTATTTTCTGCACCTCCCTGCCAGGATTACTACCTTGATAGTGCAGGCAGTGGTAGAGGACATGGGTCTGCCTTTCAGTCCACTACATAACACAGTTGTATAAACTGCATCAAACATGGAGTTTATGTTGAAATACTGGCTAGTGACCCAGAGCAGCCAAGAAACTGATATGAACCCTGCTCTGCTACCTTTGCAGCAGAGGCAATAACCCCTGGAATATTACACAGGTGGGGACAAGCCATCCCTTTAGACTTTCACAGTTAAATCCATCAGAAATAGACTCCAAAGACCAAGCCTGCAGCACCAGATACTCTCTGGCACAGCTCCCATCTCTTGACCACTGGATTCCTCTTAGATGGCAATTGTGTAAATGAGCTTGTAGCTCTCCCTACTCCTCCTCAAAACCTGCTCCTACACAGAATCACTATGAAGCCTTATGCATCCCGATCTCCAAAAGAGAAAATGTTTGGTCTAAAGAAGCAGTCTTCTATCAGTCTGCTGGGACGTCATTTGAGAGCTTTTAGAGAAGAACAATATTTCTGAGTTCACTGCTCCTCAGAGTTGCCTCCCACCATCCTACAAGCCATTACAGTCTGTCACAACAATGACAGAACAAGACAGGATAAGGAAGAATTCCTCCCCACAACTGTCAGACTTTTTTTAACTCAATGAAATCATGAGAAGCTCAATAATTGATTTTAAAATGTTGCATAGAGTGAGAATTATGAACTTTGTTAAAATTGAATACAAATCAAAAGTCATGTTAAACATTTAAAAAAAAAAATTCATTTCAACAAAGTTTTGCCAGAAGTGGTGTAATTTTGGATGGTGAAAATTTGTAAATTTTTCAGGTATATTAGCTATCATATTCAATGTCAGTGAGGGCAGGTAGTCTGGAGCTACCTTCCAAATCTTGAAAACATTTCAGCTGTCCGACAAGGTTGTAAATACTTTGTTGTAAATAGCACTTACAAACCCCTCAACCTGCACGATGAGTACAGCCCACTGGTGACTGCAGACAGGGCCATCTGGCAACTGCAAACCAGGTTGTTTAGAGGGGAAAATAATCATTCTGCTTCATCCGCAGAGAAGAGATGCTAGTTTTCTAGTGATCCATCTCAAACTGTCTAGTTTCAAATAAACCACAGCAGAGATATCTCTGGCAATATTAACTCTTTGAGATCCCAGTGGCAGTTTCTGCCTCCCTTTGTCTCACTGCCACTGCAATCTCCAGCTCTCTTCCCAAAAAGCTTAGCTGAGTCTACCAGGACATAGTGTTGCCATATGACAAACAGGAGTCCCATGCCCTTTTT
This sequence comes from Megaceryle torquata, assembly GCA_024611175.1. Lineage (NCBI taxonomy): Eukaryota > Metazoa > Chordata > Aves > Coraciiformes > Cerylidae > Megaceryle > Megaceryle torquata. Next base: position 71,115 of record JANIJG010017338.1, read on the forward strand.
ACCATCATGTCCAGACAGGTGAAAAATGCCTTGTGTACCAGGTAGCTTTTCAAAGGGCAAGGTAATGTACAGCTGACAGCTATACAGTATACACAGAGTTTGCCACGAGATTAAAAAAGGCCTTGCTATTCAGAAATACCATCTGGACAGGGACATAGATCATCTGGAGGTATCAGGTGCATGCTTATGGACACTGACTACCGTTATACAAACTTCTCCATGCAAAGGACACAGGCATTCACATAGTAAAAATCAAAACAATGCACGAGAGGAGATCTCTTTAATGTTGCAAGCAATAATCTGGAGTCTCACAAATTGACGGGCTTCCTCTCTACTTGTCCCCCACCATATCAGCTCTGTTTGACGGGCCCACCGACTCTCAAACCACACCTTGCAACTTGTTGGCAGGACAACGCAGGGTTTGCTAAATTTACCTGGGTTGCACATTACAAAAGGCTTTAGTTGCATCTATTCTACCCATTCTTGCTATGGCTTCTGAGACCACTCTGAACACTAAACTAGATTCAAGAAAAGACCAACAGATTAATTCTAGCAATGCAAAAATGGTTCTCCTAGTTGTCTTCACCCTATTGCCCTGAGGGACTAGAACAGCATACATAATCCCCTAAAGCAACACAACCCCGATACGTAGAGTTTGGGTGATAGTTTCCCCAAGTATGTCTGAAAAAGGTGTCTCAGTCTAAAACCTTCCCTTTCCTTACAAGATAATTTTCATCTTTAATGTACAGTTTCCCTTTATGCCAAAAAAACCAGAGTGTGATGTAATGGACGATGGTCCATTATTTACACAATCAGCCAGCATCAGCTATTTGAAAAAAAGAGCCAGTGCTATTTTGGGGTGTATCAATAGGGTTATTACAGGAAAACAACCGACATCATTACTGCAGTCTAGACAGCAGTGACTAGGCCTTAATTGGAATAAAGAAGTTGGATTTGAGTACCACAGCTCTAAAAGCTGATTACGAAAAAAAAACACACCCCAAAAATAAACCAAAGAATAATCAATCAGAAAATACAACCTATAAAGTTTATTAAAGCACTGAGATATACTCAGTTGCTCTCCCCATCTACCCAAATGAATCTTCTCCATATTATTATTTATCAATGTAAGGAAGACATGACCTGAACAAATAAATACGTTTATTATTAGAAACTTTATAAAGAACAAAAATGTAATAGAACAAGCTTCAGGGCTGAAAGTAGTGCAAGTTGAAACTACTATTGCTTAATATGAACACCTATTTATTAGGTGCAGCTTAAAAATAATGTTTTATTGCAATTAAAGGGTGGACCTGCAGTACAGTTACCAGAAATCCATATGGGATGCCATATTCTTGACAACATAGTTTTTAATTGCCTCGGAATTTGGCTCATCATCTTTCATAGGTGAAAATATAATAGAGATGGGAAACACTATTTCTTATCCAGTTTTGTCTCGCTCAGCATTCTTGTTGCCCTCACTGTTATACTATGATATTCATTTTGTTGAGATAAAACTGATAATAAGCACCTTTTAAAACACTTCTGTTCTTAAGGTGCTTTTCTGAATCATTTTGTATGTCTTTTCACATGCTCAACATGAAATTAACATTAATTTGTAGCTTGGGTTTAACAGAACAAATAGTTAAAAATTTTCCATACCATCTGTTTTGAAAAGAAAAATATTCTTCTGAAAGTGCACTCAAGTTAGAAGAGGACATATTAAACTGAACAAATTTAGAGAAATATAATGAGAGATTAAGGATAGAGCCATGGACAATTTCCTTACACAAGGTTCACATGTAAAGGGTACTACTGACACCATTACCCTCCACAAAATTCCTTAGGCTAACGTTCCATATCCAGGCTTGGAAGTTCAGCCTGTCACAAACATCTGTGATTTCCTGAAAGATCAATGTTTTTTCCAGAGAAAGCAACTGGCTCAGTTTAAATTTAGTTTTGTTTGTTGGGTTTTTAATACAAATTCATGTGTTTGAAAGGTGAATTAAATGCTTGGTCTTTTTGCTGCTTTGATGTGAAGTGTTTTTAAGAATTAGACTGTGATGCATGAAGTAATTGTCAATTCTTTTTCCTAGCCTACCTTTAACAGAAAGCATCATTAACTCCAGCATACAGAAGAGCAGGTTGCTATGATTTTTAAGGTTGTCATAAAAAAAAAAAATTATTTTAGGTAGTTATTTAGTCATTGAAAACACCACTCCCATCCTCATCATCCTCAAAGAAATTAGAAATTGCAATTAGGCAGTCTTCACCTAATGTAGAAAACTAACTTCTAATAGTGAGAAAACTTTCCAAGGTCCTTGCAACTGCACAGTTAAGATAGCACAGTTATCTTAAGTTAACAGCAGAGATAATATTTTTGTGGAGATATGCTTCAGTAGTTCCAAATATTCAAGGCTGATAAAGTTAAATATCTCCTGCAACTCTGGAACTCTTTTGACAATTGAAGAAAAGTGACTATAAACATGACTGCACTTTTTTTTTTTTTTTTTTTTTAATTATTTACATACAGCATACTTTGCTGGGTTAGGGAATAAGAGAGCCAGGAATACCTAATGCAACGCAGTAAAGAAGACAGAGCCAAAGTCTTATCTGTGATGGCCAGTGAAAGCACAAGTGGAAATGGGCACATACTGAGATTCAGGAAATTCAGTTTAAACACAAGAAAAAAAACTTTTTTACTTTAAGAGTGATAGAACACTGGAAAGGATTGCCCAGGCCAGCTGGGGAGTCTCAATCCCTGGAAATATTCAAAACCTGATTGGACACAGTTCTAAGCAACCCACTCTAGATGATCCTGCTTAGAGCAGGGTGGTGAACCAGATGATCTCCAGAGGCCCCTTCCAACATCAACTATTCTGTGACTCTCTGAAGGTAGTTTCAAAACAATAGCTCAAGACAATCAGGCACAAACATCCTCATGTCCAGTCCCTTATATTCCATCCTGTTAGCTGAGACAGGCATAATCTATACTGCTGACTGCCCACTGGCACAGTACAGAAAATATGAAAGAGCTGTGCGAGAGAGAACATTCTGAAGCAGGACATTAGTCCCCAGTTCCAAGCTATTTTCTTTATTTATTACCAGTGTCCTTGAGTATGTCCTTTGGTCCTGAAGATTTCCAAATGCCTACAAGAGAGTATATTTTGATTTTTCATGGCCAACGTTATATTGTCGATTGCAATGACAGGACAAGGCAATACAAACATGTTGATTAAAAAGGAAGCATGTTACTACATAACAAGGACTAAAATGTCTAGTCCTTCAAATAACATGTCTAGTCCTTTAAATATACTGCAGAATATTTCACTTAGTTTAACATAACTGGGGGGGGGAAGAAGTTCCAAAAAATAGAAGCTAATACCATGAGCCTTTAAGTTTTGCATTCTTCTGAGCACAGATACAAACTTAATTTTTCAGACAAAGGAAGTTGTGGAATTTTTCCACAGATCCAATCCCAGCTTTCTTTATAGAGTTGAAAATTGCATTGACAATAAAAAGAAATACACTGCTAACTGGACCTCCCCCCCCCCCCAAAAAAAAAAAAAAAAAAAAGTTGTTTCATCCTTCTCCTCCCTTTAGCCTTGTCTTTAGTGCAAAAAGCATTTGATCACACAGAAAAGACAGTGGTCCTATTCTTCCACAAACATCATCAGCAACTAACAGGAGAGAAAAACAGTGGAAAACTTTGATAATCTTCTTCTATCTATGGGATAAATCAATGTTCCCAAACCTCTCTGTAGCACCAAACCACTCCTGGAATCTTGTGGACCATCTATGTGGGTCTTGTCACATGCTGGGGAGTCAGCGGTCATGTGAGGTCACACAGCAAGGGAGAAGCATTGCAGCAGGAGATACTAATGGTAGGCTACAACATCCACCAAACAGCTAAGGTTAGTTCATGAACATGGTATTTCCACACAGTTCTGCAGATCTGCTCCAGAAAACTTATCATTAACTTCCAAACCACCAGGATACTAGAGATCGAGTATGTAACATCTTTAAATAAGATAGATGATAAGTTTATCCCCTTATTTGCATATGTAACCTAAGAGGTGACTGGATTCTGTACCTAGCCCACACTGTGAGGCTTCTACAGAGACTAAAAGAAGTCTCTATTTGTCAACAGCCCCATCTCCACCATACCTCAAATATCTCCTAAATTAAAATAAATGCTCTAGATTTTACCCAGCAAAAGCATTATGTAGCTATATTTTAATGGATGGAACAACATTCTTGTAAAGGGCTTGGGTTCATAATAATTGAACTTAAAAGAAGTAATCATTTTATCTGGAGACAGCCATCCAGCACAGATTTAGACCCAAGGAGCTGTTTGTTACAGCCAAATAGCCTTTTGGAAAGAGAGTTCTTATGATGGAACATATCCAAGACTCCAGTTATGGTGAGACTACATACAGTCGTTTATTTTGTTTATGTCAGGCAAGTTTAAACAACACCAAATTTCTATCCATTACATTTTGTGAGTAGTATCATATGCTGGACCTGTAGATGTGCTGTATGTAATGCCTAGCAATGATAATGAGAACCAGGACTCATACCCAAGTCTCATTCCAAATTTTGCCACAGAGACCTGCATCAGCGATTATTTAACTTACCTATGCATCATTTTTTGTTTTGGAAAAACAGGCTGGACTGCATGATGTCTTCATCATTCACTCATTCCTCCCACTGAGAGTGGAAGAGGCTTTTTATTTTCCCGGGACTACTCAGATGTAAGAGGTCCATAACAGAAGTGACAAAAAAGAATATCTCACAGAGGTATTAAAAATCATGATAGTGAAGTATTTTGAAGATTATGGATGCAAGCCATTGTTGCAATGCAAACATAAAATGAGAATTATCCTTACCTAATAAGAATATCAGTCTAATCTGACACAGTTCTTACATTATTTTCAGTCGCTGGTGACTTTCCTAAATTAATGCTTCACTTCTGCTATGTTGATACCCCATAATTATTTCCATAGCTCCAGCATAACTGAGAGAACAGGTGCTTTCTAATGCTTGCTAAGAAGCAAGAAAGAATATAAGGGTGCAAAATGGTACAGCTGCGCTACTGAAATCAGAATACTACAGAGTGGAATATTTCCTGTAATTTCAGTCACTAGGTAACCTTTCTGTCTCATCCTGATTTGGTTTAATTAAAGGATTAGTTCAGTTTCTATACCTTTCTAGTAAAATTCTTAAATAACACCTTGAACCCTCCATCCAAAACCCATGGGAATTATATTATGCTGTATGAAGCATAATTTATGCCCCAAACTGAGAAAGCATCCACACAGCAGATCACAGAATCATAGACCTTTAAAAGGTAATTTTGTTCAATTCCACTGCAGGGAGCAGGGACAAGCAGAACTTCAGTGGCTTTGGAGATGACAACATACCTAAAGCTGAGTTTGGGACACCTGAGTTACAGTAATCAAAACTACCATCAGCTGGCCAACTCCCTTTCTTAGGGTATTCCAGCAAACTTCCTGACCCATTCCTCTTCCCATAGGTACAAGCGGTCACTGAAGTAACTGCTATTACCCTTCTCCACTGGGGATGGCCATCCACATTATCCTCGGATAACTTCCACAGATGGTTGATCTGTTGTTGCAAAGGGAAGAGCAGTTTCCCAAGACTCCAGGTCTGTCCAGAGCAGAGCTCCTGCTCATGGCTTTTGTACTCAACAATATTCAGCTGGTCTACTCCATGTCTAGTCCATTGCTGGTACCTACAAGTCTGCCAGGCACCATGAGTAGCTGCCATACTCACCAGTCAATTTAGTGACCTATTGGATTTGTCATGCCTTTTTTTTCTAATGGGCTAGGAATAAGGACATTGTGCCATGACCGGAAAGTCTTCAGTAGTATCTTACCAGCCTGTTCTAGTCACAAACTGAAACAGAACAGTAGCTAAACATTAACTGTGGTCTGGTCCTAGAGGGTTCTACTGCAGCAACACCCCAGCCATTTCTATTCATGTGCTTGCAGGTCCACTCTCCCTCTCATCTTCATTGAACAGCTACCTGAAAGTGCTGTCAGAATTCAGAAGATACTGAAGCAGATTGGACATCCAGTGCACACTGAGGAAAATCAGTTGCATACATCTTCTAGCTGTGGCACAATTAGTCCTACAGCCCAGCTGCTTTGCCAAGATGTAATTAATCCCTAACAAGGCAGAAAACTTGTGAAGCTGAGAACAAAAATCTTGAAGGCTGTTACTCGTGTTTGACTCTGAGATAACCTCAACAATTTTTAGTTGGAAATGGAGATGACAATAAAATTATCATTTTTACATATTATGACACAGTCATGGTTCTTTTTTATAAGCATAGCTTCCAGGTGTGGCCATTGCAAGGCAGCTTTGTCATTTTTAACTGATGTCTGAATTGCTTCAGAGAGTTCAAAGTGCATCAGTCCAACACTTTCAGCCACACCAGTCACCCTGACTCTGTCAGGTTACACCAGAGCAAAATGACTCTGCTCTTCCTTTCAGAGCATGGGGTGACTAAAAGGTTCTTACCTAAAGGAAAATTATTTGCCACTGAAACTTTCTCAAACAGTGAAATTCCCATCTTCAGTAGTGACCTAAAGTGTGCAGGCAAGCCAAAGAAGAGGTCTAGATTGACTTTTGAAGGGTGCCTTAAGAATTCTATTCCTACAGAGGAACTGCAAAGAGGGACACCAGACATACATCTGAGAACACCCAGGGGGTTAGAGTGGCATCAGGCAGCCTGCTGGTACACCACAGGCAACTCAAGTGGCCAGCTGTAGACTGTCTGCAAGGCAGCAGTATGTTCAGAGGGCAAAGACTCTACTGTGCAGCATTGTTGTGGCCATCTACCAAAGGCCACGCAGAACAGTGCTTCACCAGTAACTGTGTCTTTAGAGAGCTCTATTCCTCTAGCAGAAATGACAAATGAGCATTGTGGCTTTAAGTTTGAAGGTAAAGCTTCCTTTTGGGCATGTCCTTTGTCATACTGAAGCAAAACTTTATTTTAAAAAAACATTAATGTTCTGTACCTGTAATACAAAATTATCTACTTCGCCTGTAGTCCTGGAATAACTCACAATCCTATGGGGTAGACATGTAAAAACCCCTTATATTTTAGTTATCCCTTGTGCTTCACAGTAAATCAGTATAATCTGACTTTTATTAGTTTACTGGATGCTGTGGCAAGAAAAAAATAAACACATTTGGGGTTTAAGCACTTTGAAGTGAGTACTTTGAAGCCTCAGTAAGTGATAATCAAGAAAAATGGCACTAACATCTTATGATAAATCTTCTCTATATATTTAAGTAGGATTACTTGTGAAGCCTCAGAAATTAAAATGATTATATATAGCCCGACTTAAGACTTGAGTTTAATAAAGCATATGATATTGGTTTTCAAAATCTTCTCTTTTTGAACTAAGGTAGCTATAGGAATGCTAGCCAAATGAGCTCTTCTGTGAGTAGTAAAACTAATGAAAGATCATTTCCTTCATTCTATAAACCTACCTAACACCACCATTTCTCATTATGCCACCCCAACCAGGCAGGAGAGCACATGCAATGTGGGTAGTCCAAAGTTAGCCCACCGCTGCCTAGTAAAATATACAGTGTTTGCTTTCTGACTATTCTTTTCTCTGCAGTATGTTAATTTGAGTCGCTTTTCTTTCATGAAGACCCTAATTTTTCATGTGACTTGAAGGAATGTAAAGTAAACTAGAACACTTACAGGTAACTCAGATTTGGTTGAATTTGACCAAGGAATTCAAAAGATATTCATCTAGAAGAGGCAGATGGACATACAATGCCACAGCATAAGTCTCTTCCACAAATCCTGAAATCAAGTCAAAAAATAAATTCTCTTAGGTAGTCTATTCAACTAGAATTCCTACCTGAGGTTTCAGTGTTATAAAAGTAATTATCATTTTCACCGTGGAGTGATTCCAAAATATTTTGTTAGCTATTAAAACAATTTTAAAATATTCAGAAAGCTCATGATATCTTAATCTCCTTGGTAGACACAAGAATTTTTCTATCAACTTCTGAGTCTTTTTTTTTTTTTTTTTTTCTTGTAAAATTCCATTATTCAGCAAGAATAGTAACATTTCCCCCTCTTTGGTTACAAAAGTCATCTCTCTGAGTACTATTACTGGACTATGGAAACAAGGTACTCTTATTTAAGTATTTCCAAAATGTTAGTTAGTAATTGTCTGGTGTTTTAACATTTCTTGAATCATAAGAAAGTGAGGGAATGGGTATAAGAAGGCAATGAGTCTATGAATTCTACATAATATATAATTCAGTCATTTGACATTGAGGGAGCTCTAAGTTTTCTTAAGTTTGCAAGAAACAAAGACATTCGCTATAACCTCTTCATCAATGTCATCTTTCCAAGTTGCCTGTTCCAGGATGCCTGTGTTTTGGAATAATCTCTTTTTTCTTCATTTAGCAAGGCAAAGACCAAACATTTGTTTTAAAAATTCCTGGTTATATAAAACTCAATGTTGTATGGAACTCTTCCTTTGCAATCACTCTTTGTACACCCAGTATATCAGTGGCCTCAAATAGAGCAACACACATCAATTAACCCTTTTTTTTATTATTATTATTCCACAGCAGGCTGAATGACTTCAAGGATGCTGTAAAACTCAGTTATGTACACTAACATGAACCAGATTTAAACTGAAATGTAAAGTTCAAATCATAAAGTCTTGCCTAGCCACCCTCTTAGCTTCTTTGGTAGGAATCATCTGGCCTACTATTCACCTCTTATCTGTTATGTATTGATTTCCAGTTCAAAACACATATTATTGAAGGAGATTAATTGCTATGTTCCTGTAAAGATGACCAGTTGCTTAGTTTATAATTTCACTCTTGGTTTGACTAACAATTATTCTCAGATGCAATCAGGTCAGTGTGAAACACCACCCTGAATCATACAGTAAAATACTGTTTGACATTATTGCAAAGACATTATTTGTTATTTGGGTTAAGTTTCAGTGCTCTGAATGCCAAAACCAAAATGAATAGTAAGTATCCCAAGTGCAATCATGACAAAATTAAAATAATTTTGTGGCTAACATCATTTAGTTACAGGATCAAAGCAAAAATATTAATGGATGCCAAAAGATCAAGTCCTTTTGTCATAACAGAACCATGAGCACTGAAAAATTAAATAAATGTAGTGGCAGAACTGTTTAATACGGCCAAGATCTACTTTGCCGAAAACAATTCACAGAAATCCCCGGTGTTCACACATACTTGTTAATGAAAAGTTCACAAAATAGAGAAAGGGTCCTTTTCGTTTGCTTGCTTTTACAAACCTCATTGAATATGAAGTTTCCTCAGTTTTCCTGGCATCCTTCTACAACTGCAGTCTGGAAGGAATAATCTTTATCAGAGACTTCTTTAAATTATCTCACTTTAAATCCTAACACAAAACACTTAATGACAGTCTATAGTACTTACAGGTTTTGTTTCTTTGTCCAACTACTCTGTGACAGACCAGCCCACAATATCTGATTTCTAAATGCTTTCATATCACCTGTTAACTTTTATCACTCTTCCCAGAATCTTTATAATATTTCATTGAGAGAAAAGCTTATAATATTAAAGCTTTATGGTTCTTCCCTCCCATGTGATAAAACATGGGCTATTATACAATAAACCACTGTGAGATGAAGGAAATCCCTACCACTTCAGGGAATCACTCAGTAACCAGAACAAAACCAAACTAAATGGGCTTTATTTACAAATTTGTACACTCTGCTACTATAGTGTCTGCCTTCCCCCCCCCCCCCCTTCAAAAATGCTGAAAAAAGCATCCAAATGGTATATGTAGACAAGCACCTTGGTCATTGCACTGTCTTGTACTCACCTTCTGTCTGTTTTTGCCCTTCCCTGTTCCCCTTGCAGCACAACTCTTTCCAGCAGTTTGGACACAGCTCTACAGGTTCTTGGGGAAGCAAGGCAAGAGGACATGAAGCACTTAGCAGGCACCGGTTTACAAGCAAGGGAAAGCAGTGCTGTAAAACTGATGTGTAAGCACATCCAAAGTCAATCACAGACTGTGCATATAATCACCACAGAATGGCAGAATGAGAAATGAAAGATCAGGTGTGAAGAAAAAAAATAACAAAATGTATCTAACTTCATAACATCCTACTAGTAGTAAATGTTCCTCTTGATAAAAAGAGGAAAGATTTTTATTTTTTTAAGTGGCAAAGATGTATTAAGCAGATTGAGAGCATAACATTACTTTGGTATATTAAGAAAGAAAGAACATACAGAAAGCAGTTACACACTCCCAGTCCAACATGACAACTATACATACTCATTATATCAGAGAGTTCTGCACATCATGCATGACACCAGCTGGCCTCACCTCAAGCCACCGCTGCAGGCTCATTGCCAACAAAGACCAATGCTGGGTTTGTAGACAACCTCAGGATGACCCCTAAAATCAAGACAATAAAAATTACCAGGTTTGTACAGTATATATCCCAGAGTTTCAGTGTGTTATCGTTCTTATCATCTTCTACTGCTTGGCCTACAAAGAGTAGCAGATACTGAAGGAATTAACCTTCATTTCATTAAATGAATTTGCAGAAACCAATTCAACAAACCAAATATGTTAGAATTATACATAAAAGCGAGGAGAAGACAACTTCAGTCTTCTAATGAACTGATGAATTTCCCTTCCTCCCTTCCTTCCCTAAATTAACACTTGAAGAATGATTTTTTAGGATCTAGCATTCAAAGCTTGGGAAGTCCAGATTTAAGACTACCCGAGCAAGAGTAATGTCCATAATCCACAAGAAAACCAATTCCTTTTAAATTATACATTGACCACCTGATTTTTCTGACATCCCTCTTGCCTGACACAACTCACAGAAAGGATGGTACCTACAAACAGGCCAGGGCAATTAATATTCTTGATTCTGTCTCTGCCTCATTTTCTACATGGCTTTAAGCATTACTGCAGGCTGGCAAGGGGACTTTAAGATGAGAGCAGACATACAGTTTGGGAAGCAGAAATTCAGTCAGGTGAACTCATTTCCATTCCCAATTCTTGCACAGTTTTCACAGAAATCTCAAAATTTCCCTCCCTGCGCCCAAGAGAGAAATACTTTTCAGTTCTCATTTATGGTGTCTTGCTTTGAGGTGCTAACTTCCAGGGGTGTGATCTGACTACTCAGTTCTGTAGCGAGATCACACCAAAGTACGCCTTCCCAGACATGCTCTTGGCCAGCTCTGAAGACTGGTGCAGGGCTGGAAGTCTCCACACTGACTGTTATCCTAATTGTCAGCAAAAGTTTGTTATGTCATCTCATAAAAAGTTCTTTCTCACATAGTTTCGTTGCCTGTAAAATAAGGATGCTGCACCTAAAGGATATGAAAGAGATGTGGAAGATTTTTGTCACCTGGTATTATCCATCTTTGCATTTAGTAAGACAGAATCCTATGTAAATGAAAAAGAAAAGAGTATAATCATAAATTAAAGTTATATCATACAAGCGAAGGAGGTCTCAAAATTAATATTGCCTGAGCAACTATAACATTGTGTTTCTTTTGAGATCTTCACTTTGTCTGGTGCATACTCATAGATGAAGGACAAGCATTAAAAACTGTCAAAGTTATTAGGTAAAGAATTTATAACTAAATAAACAGCAGAAATTTAGAGAAAAACACAGACAGTTCTATTGCTGAAGAAAGCAAGCCATACTGCTCCAGAAACCACCAGCAGAACAGATCCAACTCCTTTCCAATGCAAAAATAACAGGGCAAGTAATTTTGGAAGTCAAAAGAAATGAACTTTAAAAGGGTTATAGTATGCAAAATCATCACACTGCATATGGGAAGGTGACTAGAAATCAAGTACTTGTTTTTTCAGCTGCAAGAAGTAAGAGCCATTAATGAAAGCTAGTAGGAGACAGGTTCAAAGGAATAAAAGGAGATGATTCTTCACATAACAGCTGGATTTTGTCCAAATGCTTTTCTGCTATCAGCACCTAATTACCAGAAAAACATAGCCAAATTGGATTAAGTTCAAAGAAAAGCTATGAAAATAATTAGGGGAGACTAAACTAAAAGAAAATATGAAAAGAGAAATCCATGTATAGTGCTGGCTAAATGACAGCTAAGTTACAATTACATCTACAATAAATATTTAAAATGTGCAAACTCTACACGGGTTCATTAGCAGGAGCATTTAGAGAGATACAAGAGAGTATTACACAAATATCAAGGAAAAATTAAATTATGAACATTGAAGTTCAACATTATAGAAACCTTTAATTGGTTTCTGAAATTTAATTAATTGACACAATAGTAGATTAAATAAACACTACCATCTACACTAATTTTGGAATGATCCTGCACTGCAGTAGGCAAAACTAGGGAATGCATTAAGAGGAAGTTTTAAGGTTTTTTGATCAGTAATTTTAGAAAAAAAATATTTACAACCAAGTTGCTAATTTTTTTAGGGAATCATTATTTCAGTAAAAATATTCATTCTCTCGTTGACATTTCAGATTGCATTGTTTTAAAGCACTATTATTATTTTTTTGGTAAGTGTACAAAAGGCCGTATATAGAATGTATATGGAAAGCTATATGAAGTAAATAATTGTTTCAGTCCTTCCAGAAATTATCTTGGAAAATAATAACTATTCCCCCACCTGTACCCTATCATGTTAAATTTCTAATTATCACTGTCATTTTCAGTTACAACGTTATTTCTCTAGCTCTTCTCCTTCCAGATGTGCTCTTTTCCTGTCCCATGTCTTTCTCTAGGCCCTTAGCTTTCTGTTGTTGCCCATTCCCTCCCAGCAGCAGCTGGGGGCAGGGAGGGTTAGCAACATTTCACACAGGCACTCCCCAAAGGAGAAGCAGCGCCTGCAGCCAGAAAGGCCTCCTTGCCTCTCCCTCCTCGGTATTCTGTCAGCAGAAGGCAATGAAACAGCTCTTCAGAGGCAGGACATCACCCACCATGCTCTTACTTGGCATTTCTCCATGTTTATCTGTCAAAACCACAACGATTATGCCATCTCAGTGTCAAGTCTTAAGTCTTAGCAGTTTAATTACGTTTTTTTGAAGGCAGATGGGGGAGAGGAGAACTCTCCAAGCTTTCAAAATCCAGCCACAAGTTGAAAAGGGAGTCCTTCACAAGAAGGCAAAAAGAAGGTAAAGAGACCTAGTAAAGTTCCTTTGCCTATTACATCCCAACTTCCTCAGAACTTTAAAAGACCTCCTTTTGGCAGCTGTGCCCCCACACACTCTGACCTAAATAGCACCCAGTGTAATCTGATTCTGAATGGTATAAAAAAGCAAAAAAACTAAAAAAACATCACAAACATTGCTATTCAGTGTTACCACAGGTTTTGGCAATCTAATGAAATAAAAAGGATGCTTAAGAATTATCTGTTAAAAAAACAATGACTTAATAGACTACAAACACAAAAGACAAAAAATGAAAGAGAAATCCTGGAGCAAGAAATCCAGCAGCCTGTTATCCTTGGGCAGATGGGAATAGCAAGATGGTTCCCTAGCAGAACCCATCACAGCCAGAAGTTCAGATCTGCCACTGAACTGCATCACTGCCAATTTCTTGTCACCTTCATCTCCAACTCTTTCACCTCTGTGACACATCAGTCATTCAACTTTACTGTCCATGGAAAACAAACTTTTTCATACCCTCATGTTTTCCGAGTTTTCCTCTTTTTTTCCTCTCCCATAGCAAAACCCAAAATCCTCTTTTCCACATCACTATCACAAAATTTTCCATGACAAAATGTTAAAACTAAATGCTATTAATGTAAATAAAGTGCTACACAGTAAAATTGTGTCAGATCAACAGATGTGATAATTTTGCACAGAGGTTATCAAGTTTTTGTCCTTCCCCTCATTTGGAGGCTTTACATTTTAGGCTTCAAGCCTGAGAGAACCACACCTTCCTACGTGTTTGTACCAGCCACAGCAATCCAAGCTGGTCATAGCACAGCAAGGGCTTGTGCTTGGGTTTGTGGGACAAAGTTTTGGTAGGCGATGGCCTACAGTGGCGGCTTCTGGGAGAAGCTGCTAGAAGCTTCCCTCATGTCTGCTAGAGCCAATGCCAGCTGGCTCCAAGATGGGCTTACCCCTGGCCAAGGACAAGCCCATGAGCACCAGTGGTAGCACCTCTGTGATAACATATTTAAGAAGAGGAAAGAGTTGCTGTGCAACAGCAGTTGCAGCTGAAGGGAGGAGTGAGAATATGAGAGAAACAACTCTGCAGACACCAAGGTCAGTGAAGGAGGAGGAGAAGGTGATCCAGGCACTGGATCAGAGATTCTCCTGCAGTCCATGGTAAAGACTGTGATGAGGCAGGCTGTGCCCCTGGGCCCATGAAGGCTAATGGTGGAGCACATTGAAGAATTTCAGGGATAAATCTCTTGCATAGAAGAGTTCCCACACTGCAGCAGGGAAAGAGTGTGAGGAATCTTCCCCCTGAGGAGGAGGGAGCAGCAGAGACAATGTATGTCAGTTGACTGCAACTCCCATTCCCCAGCCCCCTGCACCACTGTGGGGGAGAAGGCAGAGGAACTCAGGAGTAAAGCTAAGCCCAGGAAGAGGGAAGGGAAGAAGGGAAGATTCAGTTTTATTTCTCATTATCATACTCTGAACTGATTGGTAATAAATTAAACTAATATTTCCCCAAGTTGAATCTGTTTTGCCCATGATGGTAACTGGTGAATGATCTCTCCCTGTCCTTATCTTGACCCACGAGCCATTTTTGTATTTTCTCCCTTTTCCAGCTGAGGAGAGGAGTGATAGAATGGCTTTGGTAGGCACCTAGCATCCAGACAGGGTTAACCCACCACAAACTGCAAAAAACCATATGTTGAAGCAAGACACAGTTAAAAGCCTGCATTACTTATTGTAATGTATGAGCTAAACATAGACAAATTAAATAGCAAATGACATGACTTCCAGTTTTTTAAACCAAGGAGATTCCATAGGAAAGCTTAAGTTTACAATGAAGCTTTCTCCTGTCATATATCACAAAAATCATTACAATTATGTATTTCTGAAACATGATAAGGAGCTTTTTCAGACCATACAGTCATTTAATCAATACATGAATTACCAGCTTCTTCCAGTCCGAGAAACAAAATTGTGTGATAAGATCATACTGTCAATAGTTCGTCCATGGGTTTATACCAGTATTATCTGCATAGACTGTCTAATGTGTTTAGCTTCTAAGAAGAATTTGTTAACAGTAAATCAACATGGTCATTATTTAATATTATGTCTGTGTTCTATCCTGCTGGGTGGAAATAGTCAATTCTGACTTTCAAACATCTTAATTTCAGAGGTCATTTTATTGGATGGGTAGCATTAAATAAAAAGTGCCCAAATCAGAGCAAACATAAAAGTCTAACATGATTTCATTTGGCAAAAGAAATACAAACTGACATTTCTTTTGTCATGCAAAACACAGGGTGGGAGAGAGTTGTGCTGTACCCTGTTTACCATATGCACAAGGATTCCTATTACGGGCCTCAGAGGCAGAGCCACTCAGTGGAAGGGTGGTTTCCTGAAAGGTGGGCGAGAGCTTCTGTGTGGAAGGATCCTAGTAGTGCAATAGCAGCTAAAGGGCAGCAGAGATCAGCCAGCGCTACAGGACAGAAGAGAGGCCATAACAAGGCGGAGGTATGACCCTTCTCAGGTGGGCAACACCTTCTGTCACTGCAGTATAGCTGCGTCCTGACTTAAGTAGCAATTCTGAAACTCAGCCATGCTTAAGCTTCTGTAATTTGTCCCATTAACACATCAGAGAAAGTGCTAAAACACCCCCAAATGCAAATAAGATGGTCCTGCATCCAAAACACCCTACTCAGATCAGCATCTGACAGCAACAACGGCAAATTGCATACAGCAGGTATTTGGTTATACACACAACTACTGGTCACCACCTCACAAGCAGAAAAAGGGGCTGAGGAAGTGCAGATCTTCTCTAGATACCTTGGGTGGCAGCAGGGGGGCTATTTCTTGCACCTGCCTCTTACCAAAGAAATAAAATGAGTAGCACATCTCTATCAAAACCTCTTTAGGAGTGGCCTAGATCGTGCTTCACTCATCACTTCTAAGGAAAGGATTCTGTTGCCACCTCCACCCGCCAAGAGGTCACCAATGCTTCAGAGGGGCTATGTGGTTTCCTGGGAGATGCTGGAGCACAGGTAGCTTCGGCATCAATAACAAGAGCTCAGAACTCACTTCTGACCCCAGTCAATCAAGGGAAACTTCTGCATTTCAACCTCACCATACTCCCAGGCTTAATGGCATTAAGCAGCTTTGCTGGGTAGGGCTCAGACACTCAGCCTTTTGCAGGATCAAATCCCTAGTGACTTAAAATTGAAATCAGGGTTACCAATAACCAAATGGAAATAGTACTGTTTCCCAGAACACAGCAGATCTTTCACAATGTACTGGGGTGCATGTTTTTCATCTCCACTGAGCTATGAACAATAGGCAACTCTCTGATTTTATTAAAAACTTTGAGGGATTATTATTTTAGTTAAGCCTTTAAAAATTCATACCTATCTGGAAAGGGCAGCTTGTGTAATGAACTTCCTGTTTTCATCATAGCTGGATACTGCTTTTTGCTGTTGCCTGTTATTACCCAGTTAATATCAACTGCCTGGAGTTTATTTTTAGCTCACTTGAGCCTATTGTAAGGTCTGTTCAAGAACGTAACTTTCCAACCAGAAAATGTAATCACTGCATCTAACACCGAGTTTAGGAATATATTCTTAAGTCCTTTTAAACAGCCAAGACAAAAAGTGAAAATAGATAATGAATAGTGGTTGAATACAAGTAAACTGTTCAACTCAAAAATTACGTGTTATTTTCAAATTATACCCTTAATTTCTAAAATAAGTATTTCTTTGGTAAAGAAGTCATGCTTCATTCATTTAATTACCAATTAAAGCAGGGGAGATTAATAAATATTTGCAAAATGAGCAGGGAAGTATTTTTATTTGAGGAAATATATGTAATTATCCAAATGTCTTCAGATCATAGAATCAAATAATTTGAAGCCTTCTGTGTCTCAGACACAATTTGTTTCATGTATATCAAATCACATTTAGCATAAGTGAAAAGTACTTAAGTCTGAAATCAGACTGAAAGTAGACTCTGGAAAGGACTTTTTTTTACCACAGAATTTCAATCCCTTATAGAAAATAGAATAACAATAATAAAAATCACATGGAATCACTGGATAATTCAAGTTAGAATGGATCTCAAGAGGTCACCTAGTTCAACATCCTGTTTAAAGAAGGATGAGCCTCACTTCACTCAGGACTTCATTCAATGTGGCTTCAAAATCCTCCAAGGATAGAGAGTGCATGACCTCCACTGAGTAACCTGTTCCAGTATCTGAGTCTCCTCATGGTGAAAAGGTTTCTCCTCACACCCAGCGTGAAACACTTTTGTTTCAACTTCTGCTTGTTGCCTATTGTCCTCCCACACTGTGCCACTGAGAAGTGACAAACTCTTCTTGATGATCTTGTCACAGGTAGGGGAATGCTGCTATTAGGGCCCCCCAACAGAGTCTCCTCCTGAGTCTGATCAAGCCCTGCTCCCTCAGCCTCCCTCCACCGAGCAAGTGCTCCAACCCCCTGACTGCGGCCCTCCGCTGCACTCACGACAGTTTACCACTGGTTTTCTTGCTTTCAGGAGCCCAAAACTGAATACAGTATTGAAATGTGGTCTAACAGGTGCTGAGTAAATGGGAATGATCACTTCCCTCCACTGACTGCAGTCCTGTTGCTACAGCCCAGGATGCAGTTGGCCTCCCTTGCTGCCAGGACATATTGCTGGATCATGCCCAACCTGATGTCCACGAGCCCTCCAGGTCCCTTCCACAGTTTGGCATTCATCCTTGCTAAATTTATATTAACTTCATTACAATGGATAATTCCACGAATAATTCTTAAACAGGAGCTTAACATTTTCCTTCTTTCTGTTTTGCTCTACTATTGCAGATTCATTTTACTACAGTTTAGCTTAAAGAAGGGGGTTACCTAATTCAGGATACATTGAAAATCTGATTAGATTAAAAGAGATAAAGTAGTCTGTCCTGTTTTTCATGCAGAATTTCTTTTTCACTGTCTTCCACTTGCCATATATGCTTTTACATTTCCTGCTGTAACTACTTTGGTTTTGACAGACCCATAAGAATTTACAGAAGTTGTCTACTAAAAAAAAAAAAAAAATCAACTTTTGGACTCTTGAGCTAGTCTGATAAACCATGGGTCACAGTACTTTCTGTGTGTATACATTTTCAACAATTTCAATATGAAACCTTATTTCTTTTAATTATTTACTTTAAGCCAATTTGATATTAATAGTAATAAGCTCTCTACAGGAAAAATGAACATTAGTTGGAAATAGACATGCTGAAAAGGATTTCTAAGTGAGGGATGCAAGTTTAACAAGTTAATAGTCACTTCATTAAGTTTCAATTAATCGCATATATCAGGGAATCCTAAGGATTTTTTTGTTCTTGTAAAAAAAATTATTTCTGGCCAACTGTTGCCTGTGAAATTTCACAGGCAATATTGCAGTTCTCCAAAAGAGATGCTATAAGTTGCAAAACTAAATACATAGTATGAGCCCATAAAGGACAAGATTCTCTGTCCTTTCAAGGAAACTGTATGCAATCCCAAGGGGCCACATTAATACTTCATTTAAACTTTTTAAAAGGAAATGCAAAATCTTCAGGAGTGAAGTTTCAAAGCTAGCTATTACAGGCTGTTGAACAAAGGAAACTTAATTTTTAAAGCTTTGATTTATTTTTTGCTAGATGTCACTGGGGTTTAGATATCTTTAACTGTTTACTGCCTTTTACTTTAAAAAATCATCCTGGATATTAAAAAAATAAATAAATCAAGAAACATCATTAAAACCATTTTAAGACAAATTTCAGTGAAAGCTACTTGTGCTTGGTTTGCCATTTCAGTACCTATTCAATATTAGGTCTGCTTCCCCTGTCGTCTTGTCTTTATATCTCCCTCAAAATGATCTGACAAAGACCTCATCAGCAGGAAATACATAGCAGGTATTTGGTTAAACTACAACATTCATAGTCCCCACATACAATAAAATGCATTTGTGGTAGGTTGACCTTGGCCAGCTGCCCAATGCCCACCCAACTGCTCTCTTACTCCCCGTCCTTAGCAGGACAGGGGGAGAAAATAAGATGAGAAAGCTCATGGGTTGAGGGGACAGGGAGATCGATCACTCATCAGTTACTGTCACAGGTGAAACAGACTCAACTTGGGGAAAAGTAATTTACTTTGTTGCCAATTAAGAATAGAATTGTATGTTGAGAAACAAATACAAAAGTAAAAATAGCTTCTCACCCCTCCCTTTTTCCCAGGTTCACCTTCACTCCTTCACCCCCAACTCCTCTACCTTCTCCTCTCCCAGTGGTGCATGGGATCGGGAATGGGGGTTGCAGTCAGTCCATAACATCTACTCTCTGCCACTCCTTCCACCCTACCCTTCAGCCTGGGTTCTCTTCATGGGCTGCAATTCCTTCAGGATAAGACTGCTGCAGCATGGGGACCTCCATCTGCTGCAGTATGGATAACTGCACCACCGTGGAGCTCTCTGACAGCTGCAGGGAGACAACCTGCATCGCTGTGGTCTTCTCCAGGAATTGCAGGGGAGTCTCTCATCAGGCACCTGGAGCACCTTCTCCCCTCCTGTTGCTCTCCCCTTGGGGCATGCAGGGCTGTTTTTCACCCTTTTTTTCCCTCACCCTTCACTGCCAGGCATTTTGCCCTTTCTTACACACGCTTTTCCCAAGGCACCACCACCTTGGCTGCGGGGCTCAGCTGTCTCCTGTGATGGGACCATTTGAGCTGGCTGGAACCGGCTGTCTCTGGCATGGGGCAGCCCCAGCTGCTTCTCATGGAGGCCTCCACAGCCCCCCTGCCAGCACCTGGGCACCTGCACCCATTGCAGCACTGCTCAGACTGAACCAAACTCATTGGTCATCACACATCCTACATTGTCTAGGGTGGCTGATCCATCTTTGATCATTCAACATCACAGAGACATTCAAAGGGGCCTCTCCTCCCATTTTGGACTAGCCCAGCCCACCTCTAGATGGAAATGTAGAACCACAAAGACATTACTGGTTTTGACATGCCTGTCCTCACCTGTTACAGCCAAAAACATTAGACATCCTACAATTCTTCCACTGTCTTGGGTCCAAATAATGATTCTCACACACCAGCAGATACTTACTTACCTGCAGAATCTGTCTCCTGGGATTATTATCCTGACATGGGATATTTAATGTCAAGAAGTAATATGAACTCTAAGTTCTTGCCACACTGCTTATATTTTAATCATGAATATTTAGGCCTGGATTGGTCTCAGTTAAATCAATATAAATCCAGAGAATATACACTGGCTTTATTAGTGCTACTTCAGATTCACAAAAGTATACCTAGGTATAATAGTTTTCTACAGTAACCATAAAATTGATTTCATGTCCTTTAAGACGTAGCACACTGCAGGTCCATTCAAATTCTTGCAGAGTAAAACACTGAAGAAAATCCCACTAAAATAAAATATTTGAAAAATACAAGAAACACTTTCACTGTAAGCAACTGACATAGGAAAGAGTAAATTTTGCATTTTCAGCACTCTTGTCTCCTGCAATTAAGGAAATTAAAATGAGGAATAAGGATACATTTTAACTTAACCTTCTAAAGCAGTTTATCCCAGTTCACACCATTTCACACCATTTCGGGCAGAAGATAACCTGCCATGAGAGGTCATATCACTGTATTTACAGGATGAGAGAAAAAAAAAATAGGGAGAACTGTGTGGCGGCCTATGCAAGTTCTCCTGCAGCTGTACAGAGGGAATCCCAGGTCATTAAAAACTAATTTTCCTTTTATTTTTCTCATGTGCAATCTGTTATGCCCAAATATGACACCATTAGCCAAAGAAAATACATCCCACACTGGAATCAAATGCAATAATTGAACAGCTTTAGCTGTTCAGTAAATTGACAACTATGCACCACAATTCTGGTACGTCAAACCCCAAACTCCATAAAATTGCAATATTTATCTCCAAAACCATAACTGTCTAAACATTTACATCAAGTTTCTTCCATAAAACACACATAGAAAGTTTAGAAATGTTGACTGAATCATTTCCTGTGACTCAGTGATTTGCTATTGCATCTGTGCAGAACACCAGGAGAGCTGTTTTTAGCTTGACAATTTTACAATTCAATGGAATGTTAATGGCCTCTTAAATTTCATATAAAACAACTTCTTATCACGTTCTTGATCTCTTATCAGACATTATCTAGAATTTAAAAAAAAAAAAATCAAGTCCAGATTATAACCACGGAGAGAAGAAAATTCTCCCATGCAACTGGTCTCAGATTAAAGATTAGCAAAACTGTGTGCCAGCTATTTCCTGTGAGTAATCAGATATCTAGAGAATCATTACTCTATTCCCCCATCATATGCAACCCAGCATACATGACAAGAAGAAGGGGTGTGCTGATGGAGTTAAAAGTTGTAAACCCACTCCTAGCATCAGCTAAAAGTAGTTTATCATGCCCTGGCATCACCTTTAGAGCAGTTCATAGATGTACAGGCTGTTGCAGCCATCTCCTCAAAGGGACTACCTCATGCTGAAATCTCACCAATCTAAAGTTAGTTTGAAATGTGGCAAATCCCCTGGGATATTTTCTGTGGCTTTACAGAATGAATCCTCTATTTTTTTAACAGGTTCCACATCCCCTACTAACATATACAATAATCATAAAAATACAA
This sequence comes from Megaceryle torquata, assembly GCA_024611175.1. Taxonomy (NCBI): domain Eukaryota; kingdom Metazoa; phylum Chordata; class Aves; order Coraciiformes; family Cerylidae; genus Megaceryle; species Megaceryle torquata. The sequence continues at coordinate 92,986 of JANIJG010017338.1, forward strand.
AAATTGGTGCATGTCTGTATAAAACTCTTATGAAAAGGGTGAAACTGCATACCCACACTGTGCTGGCACATGGACAGGGTAAACAAGCTGGAAAGAAAGAGCGAGCCAGAGATCCTTTTCACCACTCTCCCTTTCCAACTCTCCTACTTACTTGAAGTTTAAAATAAGTTTTAAAAGTAGATTAAAAAATATCAACTCGATTTCTTTTCATTTACACTTCTCCATAAACACTTTTATAAATATACTCAGCTTTTAGAATGGACTGTTTGTTTTAGAAGCCCTTATTATATGCTCGCTTAAAGCAGATAGGATAGAGCAAACTGCATGGCTTTTGTTAAAGCTGCATTTTAGAGCAAAATCTTTGAAGCACAGCCTACTGAGAGGAACAGCTTTTCACAGGAAACAGAAGAAACTACTGGGCGCTGGAGACAAACGGGATTTTCCCCAGGCAAGAAAGATGTAATAAACATCTCAGTACAAAATTAGTTAAGAAATATGAAAGGTTGTGGCTTGATCTTTGCTTTACAAAGACAAAGGAAGAAAATGTCTCTGCTGAAGGACCTACAAATTCCTCTAGAGCAGACTTCAGATATAAATAAAAAAATTTAAATGAATGCTGTGATATATGCCTGCAAGCCAGCCAATATGACAAGAATGTGTAAGAAACAGCAGAAATGCGGATCCCGTTCATTCCCTGTCACACCACACTGACAGATTAAAGCAGCATAACTGCTCTAGCACGTCACATTCCCAATCCCTCCTTTAACCCAAACTCTTCATTTTCCACGAGCACCTCATAACAACATTTCCTTCTCTTCCTCTTCAGCTACTGTTCTGTGTGACCCCATCTTTGTTTCCCTCTTCTCTGGTACCTGGGTCTTCAGCACTGCAGGTCACATCTTCACTACCCCCAGGTCACAGTGTTCTAGCACCTTCCCTGGGTCTGTCTGCCTCCAGTCCCGTCTCACTGCCAGCTGTTTCAGTGTCCACTGAAAAATTTTATTTACTGGTAATTACAAGTAACAACAATGTAAAGGCCCAGATGGGACCCAGAGTCTAGTCCCATGTAGTTATGAGTTGGCACGTACAGGGAAGGAACCATGAAATGGCTGCATCAAAGCTGTATGCAAAAGGGTACCAAGGGTCAGTGGTGAGTACCCGTTTACAGGGCTGAGCTGGCTGCAACGATATGTCATTCTGAAAGATTTTTTTTTTTCGATCTGTTTTATTACTCAGTGCCAGAACAGAAAGAGCCACTCCTCAACAGATGTTCTAAAGTCTAGATGTAGGATCCCTGAATCACTAATGCTTGTACCATTGAAAAGGAGTCTAGTTGTTGCTTTTTGTTATAATTTGAGGCATACAGTTTTTAAAAGAGCAGAGTACAAAGGAAGTCTGATGCTTTAAAATTTAAAGCCTAGGTTTTCACAACATACCCTTACAGAAAGGAGGAACAGTGAAGAAAAGTCCCCTTCAGTGAAAGGGACAAGTTTGTTCTGGTCAACAGAGTGTTGAAGTTATCAGTCATTTATGACAATTTGTTCACCTAGAGTAAGAAATCAGACTTCTGAAATTATATGAATTTGCTTTTTGTAGTGGGCTCTGAGCCACATTAAGTTCTCTCTGGCCTTAATTTGTCTGAATTTAGGAGAATGCTCCTATATTTAGCTGTTTGTGTATAATCCTCACAGGACTGAGGCTAAAACTGTTGTTTGATATTTGACCTGCCTTTCCCTATTACTCACTGCTTCTAAAGACCATTGTATTTATGGCCCATCTCTTTTTGCATTCCTCTGAATGTTCATAGGAACAACTGCATGCCACAGAGCAGTGAAGTTTACACCACATTTAAAATCTGAGTCCCATATGGCTGATACTCACTATTTTATTGCTGTTTGACTTCTACTTACCTAATTTTTCTTTAGTTGGAGATTTTATTAAGAGATTAAATGATTCATGTGAAAAGAAAAATATTAAATTACAGAAGATGTGGAACGTGAACCAAGACCAACATCTAGGTCATGAAATTCAGCAAAGTTCCGAAAAATTCAGGAGTGCAAAGAGCTAAAAAAGCAGATTACCTACCAGTTCCTCAGGCAAGGAAAAAAAATTCGTAAGAAAAACTTTTCAATTTTAATTGAAAAAATTGTTTTAAGTGGCATAAAGCCACAGAATAAATTTGAGAGGTAGATAAACCCACTAAGTGGTTCCATGCAGGTGAAAGTATGAGGTCTGTCTTCCCTTTTCTTCTTCTCCTACTTCTCTCTTTCCATACTCCAGCTCCCATCTTCCTTCTCCCCTGCTCAAAGCTGCATAATCCACTGTCACATTTCATGGATGCAGCATCAATTCTTTTCTATGACTCAATTTGATTGACTGAAATTTCAGAAAACTGCCCACAACATAAATGGTCTGCCATTTCAGTCAATTAAATCAGTTCCTGGAGACATAAAAATATCAGAGAAAACACAAAAGTGTGTGATGGGAAAAAGGAGGGAAAGGTAGAGGATCTCATGGTTTTGGTAGTGGTGAGCTGGTACATCTGCTCATTCTGTCTCATATGACCATCCCCTAAAAAGATACCGCTTGAGAGTAAGTCTCTGTCTTTGTCCTACACATTCCACACCTGTTGTAGATGAAAAACTGATCTCAGGGATGCAGTAGCTATCCTGGAATTCCATCAAAACTAGCTTATTTACTCAGGGATCAGACTCCCTCCTATGGCTTCAAAGCACTCCATTCTGCTTTTCTATGTGGTTTGGCTTTTACTCCCATGTCTCCATAGTTCACTGGAGTTGGTTTTGACAAGGACAGAAAACCTTCTGTCTCAGGTTCGGGAGCTCTTTTTCTGGTTTTAGAGTAGTTTACAGTAGCAGATGGTCCCAAAACATCACCTTCCAAAGCAGCCTCTGCCCCATATTTGCCCTGGCTTCACAGCAGAGCAGATACACACAAATTCTACAGCTCCCTCTCGGCTCAGAAAGGGTTCTACACTCAGCTCCATGTTTGCAAAAGAGATCTGGAAAAAATGTTCTTTGTCTGAACGTTATTGTTCCTTGGGGGTGGCAGAGCATGCTCCTTCTGCAAGAGAGAATAGACTCCAAGGCCCCCCATGGCACACAGCAGCTCCCAGGGAATCTGTGATAGGCCAATACCCCCCATATGCCTCTAAACCATCCACAGTCCCCGACAGCCACCATGTCAAATGACAATAGTGCAGAATCCCCAAAAGAGTTTCAGTCTTCTGACGATGAATTGAGAACTTTATTACAATAAGTAGACCAGAATTCCCCTTAAGAAGGCACTCCCAAAGTATGGTCCACCAGGCCTGGCTAAGTGCTCTAAGTCTCTAAATGCCTGCAAGTGTCTGTTAAAACACTGTTTTCAACAGCATCTCTTAAAGGTTTGAGAAAACAGCTCACTTATGCAAAGGTTGTATTTCTTCCTACCACATCCTGCTGTATATTCTACCCATTTCCTGTACTGCAACCAATATGTTACTCTTTAGATATTTGATTCATTCATGAAATGGAAAAATGTGATTATGGAATTACAAATACTGCATGAGGTGACTGACAGGACATGCAGCATCTTTCATATTTATTCTGAGTAATTTTTGAGATTTTTTTTTTATACTTTTGATATTTTTTTGTGCAACAGCTAGCATCAAATCTGGATGCACATTTGATCCCCGTCTTATGGTTTTATCAATTCTACAATATATGTCATTAATGTCTTTTGAAAACCCAACTTTGTAAAACCTTCTCCTTGCAGCTGGAGAAAGTATCACCTTCTAATGTCACCTTGGTCAATACAACACTTAAATCTGACCTTGAACACATCTCCAGGTATCTCCTGTTTAGAAACAAAACAAAGCAAAGTTGCTCCCAGAGTTAGCGTTAGAATTAGTTTTGTTACTTCTCTGAGAACCACCATCACACTCCAGATTAGACTTGCTGTCTACTACACTTCCTCTCTCATTAGAAATTTTGTCCTAGTATTCTTAAAATACATTACAGATTAGACACTTAATAATTTGAGAAAACTGAGGACAAATAATATATTGAGAAGCTAAACAGATTGTGATTTGAAACATCAAAAAGTCTTATTTTTTCTTAACAAGAGTTTCAGTTTCCTACCCTTTTCCTGTCTTTGGCAACACTATTTTCACCTTTCTGACTTGTCCTGTACTCCCCGGGATGCATGACATTTCTTTGTGGACACATGATGGAAAACTGTCAGTAAGAAGAAAAAAAAGAGTGAACTTTTAACCCTATATTCTGGAAAATAACTTTCAAAAATACTTTCAGAGAATATGTTACTGTTTAAAACTACTCCATCAGAGCTCCTAACACCCTTAGAATAACCTCTTTCCACAGCACAGTGTAAGAGTCCCACAGATACTGCTTTAGGGAATATTAGTCACATTATTAATTGCCCTCAGTGAAGACAAGAGCAGAGAAGCAGAAGTCATCACAGTAGTGTTGTAAAGACTGGGGAGAAATGTGTAGATAATTTACTTTATCCAGCTGACACTATCACTGAAACCAAAAGTGCAGAACAGTTTGCAGCTGTAAGCAAGCACAGCACTGAAAGAGCACAAAAAACTATGGCATGTTTTTATTTTTCTTCACTTACCAGACAAATGAAAAACCTGCTGGTAGCCTCTCATCCCCTCAAAGTCCCCTTCACCCTGTTCAGAGCATGATACTATAAACCCTATCCACATCTATCCACGTTAACCTCATCATCATAGCATTTGTATTTTTTTCTCACCTGACAAATAAGTAAAGTACAGTTTCTTCTTCATTTTATTGTTTACTACCTGTACAGCCTTTCATTTGTGTCTGAGGAGTTAATTTAAATACATGATACAAAGACAGCAATAGTCTTCACTGTGGTAATACTCTTCCATCCCTGACGAAGTATAACCTTTTCAGCAAGTGTTATGTAATACATATATATCTCACTATGGTTTTGCAGTGTACTCTGAAAAGGGAAATATATATATTACTGCATCTAATAGTATAAAGAAATAAGAAAAAAAAAAGTCAGTAAACTACAGCTGTTCTGAAGTACACCACTGTCCTAGTCCTGATCCTTGAGGTGCCAGGCCACTCCATTTGCTGATGCTAAACAAATAAACCTACAATATCATTTAAGCAGACATGAAGCTTTTCTTTTCAGAATATTCCTGTTCCCTGCAGGCTCCTGTACAGATGTTGCAACAAGTCTGCTAGATATTAAAACTAGTTCAAGTTGTAAAATATTTTTCACTTCCTTTTCTGAGTCTCTCCTTGCAAGCTGCAGGCCAGAAACAAAACCAATAGACAATCTGCAAAAGATTAAGACAACTTTTAAATATTTGTACTATGCAGCAAAGGTAAAACCAAAATCTGTCCTATTTTTTTCTACTACATTATGAGCATTCAACAATATTTAAAAGAAAAAAAATGTATTCTGACAACATTTTAAGTTTACTTATCTAGAGCAACATTACTGAAAAACCACATAAACACCTACCTATATAACTTTTTAAGGGCTTTTTTTTTTTTCTAGCATGTAACAATTTCAGTAAAGGGTGTAATGTTTCAAGTAAAACTACCAGGTGAATATAGACCTCCTAGGACAGAGATACCAGTTCAGATATTAAAATTAATTATGCTGTCACAGCTTATAGCTAAAATATGAACTTGTACTAGTAACACTTGTGTTTGGAGAAGGGGAAGTTGTGTTCTTTCCCATACCAATATAAACTGAAGCAACAGCATTCTGCATAAGAACAAGCTTTTGTGCATATGTGTATCCTCTTTCAGATCCAGTTGTGTACAGTGAAGTTGTTACCAGTCCTGGTCGCTCCTCAAAGCTATTAGTTGCAGGTTACTTCTTGCAGAGGTCTGCTAACAAAAGAGACTATCAGCCTTCCCTCATTCACCTAAGTCCACTCTGCAAGGTTAGCTGTTTTAATCAAACCTTCTAGCAGGGCCTGTAGTGGATGAAGTAAGCACATTTATTTCCATTATGAGATTTACCAGGACAATGCTCTCCAGCAGCAAGATAGGTAATGAAGAGATGCTATTTTAACATCCTCAACCAGCCCAGCTATTTGCAAAGTAGCAGCTGTCACCACAACCTGAAGCAACTATGACTCAAGAAAACAATACCTTATAGGATCCATTACTGAGCCTTGCTCAGCCTCAGCAAGGGACCCACTCCAGGGTGGACTATTAAGGACTGAAGATACTGACTGATAACCTCATACCTACATACTACCTCAAGGATGGGGACTCCCCCGCCATTAATATACCAATACATGTAAATCACTATTTGCATGACTGACTCGACCAGGGTTGTGCTATTATACTGTCTTCTTACTAGGACTGAAACATTCATGTTCTGTGATAATGGTCTGAAAAATAAGAAGGCATCAGTGAAGGCCTGATATTTTGGTCCATTATTCTGCAATTGCATTACAGTACCCCAGTATAAAAATGATGTTGTATGCAAATAGGTAAAAAATCATTCCGTTACGTCAATGATGAACCCATAGGCAAAGCTTTGGTTTATCACCTTTGGTTTATCAGCAAGGTTCCCATAAGCTATTCAGCCAAATTTCTTCTCCAGCCAAATGTATGGCCATGTTGTTCGGTATAAAACCTTAGCAGCTCATACGATGTCATTTAAATTCTCTGCTGTGTTTCTACACAAATACAAAATCACTAACACTAATGTGTTTTCTTCAGAAGTAGAGAATTTAATTAAATGACACAAAAAGTTGCTCTGATATATCAATTTTACATCTTTGCCATTGTGTTTTTAACCTAATGAGTCTCCCCCAGTCACACATAATCACAGCACTCATTACTATTAATGGCACATCTTAGGTACTGCTCTTTAAAGTATTCTGAAGTATAATGAGATACTACATTGCAAGACTTAATACTTTAAGAGATACTTTTTACCAAGGCCTGTAGAGACAGGGCTAGAGGCAACACTTTACACTGGAAGAGGCTAAGTCTAGACTGGACTTGAGAAAGAAATTTTTTACAATGAGGGTGGTGAGGCACTGGAACAGGTTGTCCAGAGAGGTGGTAGATGTCCCATCACTGGAAGTGTTCAAGGTCAGGTAGGACAGCACTTTGACCAACATGGTCTAGTAAGTGATATCCCTGCCCATAGAAGGATATCATCCTGCCCATGGAAGGTCCCTTCCAACACAAACCACTCTACAGTTCTGTGATTCCATGATTCTGTGAAAAGTGTAATGCTTGTATTAACATGTTCTGGTGACAGTATCCAGAACAGGAAGGTCTTCTTGTATAGCTCTGCTGAGGAAGAAGTCACTTTTTTTTTTTTTTTAAGCGCTAATCCTGATGGTGAATGCACTATTGTAAATGAAACTTTCTATAGTACTGTCATGGGTATCGAGTCACTGTTGCAGGCTATGCTTCAAATATTTGCCTTGAACTAACAGTCAAAGGTACCCAGCAAACCCCAGGTCACTCCTTAGCTCAAGATCATCAACTGGAAAGATGTACTTAGGATTGCAAAGATGACTGATTTTGTTCCTTGAGACCAAGGCCCCAAACCCTCATCTTCCTCCAAAATTTAGATGCACCCATAAGAAACAAGAGAAAGTCATCATTGCACATCTTAGGTCTACAGTATCATGGGAGTGGACAGAATACTTAACACACTCTATACACTACACTAAAAAAATCTCCAGTTAATAATTGAATGGAATTACAACTGTAAATAAATACTGCTAAACTTTAACAATTACATAGGTTACAGGGCCAACAATTTTCCAATCTTATTGGAATAGCAAATAGATAAAAATTTATTTGCGTTCATGATAAAAAAATAAATTGGTATTTATAAAATTCAATTAGCATTGCATTGAAATATCCTTCTTTCCATGACATCACCGATCCAGTCAGGCATGTGAAAATTACTTTATGATAACTCCTCCAAATTCCTCCATTCTCCTGGTAGCGTTTTGTCTTCCATGCTCTACATAAGTTGTGATAAAAAGTGTATATGTGCCACCATTACTTATTAAAACATTAACTGACTGAAGGTTGCTACTCTACAGAGCCCTGTTTCAGCAATGAAATCAGCCAGCAGGTATCTCAGAGATTGCATTCACCTGAACTAAAAGGATTCTTCAAACTCTTTAAACTTTTCCCACACTGTTAAAGGTGAAATTAAAGACATTTTGCCATTAGACTAATGTATGCATATCCTCAGGAAAAGAAATAAAGGATTTGACTCCATCTGAAGCTCTTCTACTACATCATACTGATTTTCTCCTTTTAATTGGTTATTTGGTGAATTGAAAAAAATGATTGCTAGTGATTGAACATATTCCATACATGATCTTACAGAATTCTAAATGCTAGTGTCATATTACAGTAGACACACACACACGAAATTCTGTTGGAAAAACTTGGTTTCAAACAAATGTCTTTGATTATTGGCATATAGAGTGATTTGTTCACTATTTCATTCTCTTTTCTCCCAAAACCTTTACTTAATTATACTTCAGTATGGTCCTTAAAAAGTTCAGTTTTACTTCAAGAAATAGCTCTGCGGAAAAAGAAATTAGCTTCTTACTAGCTGTATTTTATTACCTTTCAAATCCAGAACCGTAACTTTGTACTCAAGCATACGGTTATCACAGCAAACAAGAAACACATTACTGTAGCACAATGAATTACCATTCAGCAGCTGAGCAACAATAACTAAACCCATGAGTGCTTTTAGCAAAATCAGACCCATTATTTTGCACACTGATGAGGATACAGATTAGGCTCTCCTCACAGCCACAACAAAGCAATTGTGTTTTTCCAAAACATGTATTCCCCATAAAACAGCAATCTAGATTGTGTATTTCTTCCTGAAATATCAACAAAACTATGTACTAAGCTTCACTTCAGGTATTTCCTGAAGACTACTGAAGACTGTCTTCAGCATCACCAAAGGCGAAGCAGAAAAATGATGAGGTTGCATCAATACCTAAAATGTCCCGCACATTCTTTACAGTGAACACAGTATAAAAATGAACAATTAATCCCATCTGATCCTCACATCTCAGGCTGCAGTAGGAAGGTTCATACTTGTCAGACATAGACAGAAGTCACTTGATATACTGCTCTCTAGAGACCCAGCAAGTACAGAAATAAAGGATGCCGGGCTTAGAGAATCACCCTTTGAGGGAAGGGGGAAGACTAAATTTTGCTATGAACAGGTGTTTATTACAGCTAAGTGGTAAGTTTATCTTACAGTAACCCGTGGGCTATGTTTGAGTCATCACAAGGTATCTTTTAAATTCTATTATCCAGGAAGAAAACTATTTAAAGCATTGCCAGCAATTCCAGGATTGCATTGAATAAACACACCACAAAGAGATACAGCCTCAACAACAGCGCAGATCCATACAACCCCAGCTTACGCTGTGCTCGCCTTTGTCTGTGACAAAGTCCATGGAGGAGAAAGCTTCTCCTAAATTTTATTTTTTCTTTGTAAGCTGGCCATCTATTAAATGAACTTATAGATTCAGTGATAGCAATCAGGACTGTTCAAAAATCAAGACAAGAATAAACTTAGCGGGGGAGCTCCACCTAGCTGGCAAAATTTCTCTATTTGGCCCAGTTTAGTTTCACACACAGTGAGAACTACTTCACTGGGCAAGCTGTTTCCATACAAAAGCTCTCTGCAGAAGCCACAAAGTCAGACCGGTATCTTCCAAATGCAGAGACAGGACATCATACAATTGATGCATCAGTCCCAAAACAGAAGGCTTCTTTTTCAGAGGTCCTCTTCAGGAGACTATCAGGAAAAAACAATTCTGCTGAGCACATTCCTTCTCCCCCTTCCTGCCCTCTTGATTCCATGCAGAACTGGAGGCAGGGCAGGGGGAAAGTAAAGGAGCAAGCAAACCAGAGGAACTGTTAAAAACATAGAATCATAGAATGGTTTGGGTTGGAAGGGACCTTACAGATCCTCTAGTTCCAACCCCCCCGCCATGGACAGGGACACTTCCCATTAGATCAGGTGGATGACACAAATGCCCAAATGCACACCACATCTTTGAACCTTTGCCCCCGTGGAAATGCCTCAGCAACTTCATAGTCTTTTGTGCTTCACTTTTTTTTTTTGAAGAGTGGTTGAGTTGCATGTGAAGGACCAAAGGCAATTTTTATTAAAGAAATCCATTTCACAGAAAAGTTCAAAATGCCATGAATTTAATAAGCACTGTCCTTCCTCAACAGGCTGACTACAGGAATGAGGTCTATGAAAAGGGAGCTGGGTCTTTTCTCACAAGCTCTCTTACCTTTTGGATTTGTTTGTTGATTTGGGTTGTGGAGGTTTTTTTCTTATTGTCAGAAGTCATTCCTAGCAGGGATGAAGCCATTTATATAGCATGGGGAATTTGAATGCTAGGAGAGAAACCTGGAGTCAGCTGAATCTTTTATTATAAGAGGTTTATTATAAGAAATTTATTTAAAACAAAATAAAAAAAATTAAAGGAACTTTTTTCCCAAATCAAAGAACTACCATGTCTGTCAGGTAACATATAATTTCAGTCTATTTCAGCTCCTGGAAATGTCAGATACCGAACACAAAAAATTTTTAACAGCTCAAAGAGGGATCCTAGGAGCCAAAGACCAGGATGCCTGACCTCCCTATCAACCAAATCAGTAAAAGTTACCAGTAGAAGAGAATTGACTAAATTCTTAAGGAAAGAAGAAAAAAAAAAAAGGAAAATTAAAATGACAGGGATAGTTAATCTATTTTAATAACAAAGTATTAGCAACTCATGGAGTACTACTTGAACGGAACACCAGCTTTCTTACCAGCTTATAACTTCCTTACCAGCTTATAACTTCCTTAGTATTGCAGGAAAGAAGACAAACAGATTATATTGGTCCATCAAAATTAAATTTAATCAAATACATGCTAGCCAGTTTCTTGAAAGAAATACTCTAGTTGATGCATGAATAAATGTGCAGAGCAAGCTATTCACAAAGCCAGCAACATAGCTGGGATAAATTGTCAGCATTCATGCGGAGAATGGGTTTGAAAGGGTTATTTTTTTTTTTTTTCATTTTATATACATAATTTAAAGAGTATAAGTAAGTTGTTTCAAATTCTGGAGACCCCCAAAGCACTGATGGACTCAAGGACCACAAAACCTCAAAGACAACTCTCACAGGCTTTAATTTGTTCTTTCTTCTATTGCTTCAATTTTTTATGGGCCTTCAAACTGAAAGCTTAAAGATCCCTTGTCTAATTGTAAAATGAATACTTAAAGCAAAGACTGAGCTACAGGAGAGAAAAGCAACACAGTATGTACAGCAAAAAATAAATTCATCCCAGTAACTCAAAGAAATTCCTCAAATCAGCGTACATATAGCAGATTTTTTTTTTTTTTAAGAGTTAAAAACCACTTAGCATTGTTCATTAATTGTAAAAAGTGGTAAATTGCAGAGCATCTTTGTTCCTTGTGTGGACTATTCCCTCAGTTATCTAACTATTGTGTTTTTCCTGAAGACAGGAGCTGGAACATCAATACTCAGAACTTTGTCACAGGCAGAAGTGTTAACCACAGAATCTGTCTTACTGCATTCAGTTCAATCCAGGAGACACTCTACATGGAGAACAACTTTTTCATGTTTTCTAATGGATGCTGAGAACAGCCCTAGGAAAAAGATGTTTTTCAGCATTACCTCACTTGCTTTGTACAGGGTGTTAATTATTTTAAAAAACAAACGCACAAACAAATAAGCAAACAAACATTGGAAAAGGTAGAGTTTTCTTTCACATTAAGTGTAATTCAATCTTCAAGAGACAAAAAACATAAACTTTGTTTCATTTTCTGTTTTTGTTACTAGACTCTGGTCCAGCAAATGCCTCTGACATACTGTACATACATGTAGCCACAGGACCATCTTAGTTGTGGTTCTCCTTGAGTTGAGAAAGTTAACAAATACAGAAAGTTCAGTAAAAAAAACTTGATTCCTGTCTTGCTTTTTAAATGCTTCAGAGACAAGTATTCTCCACCCTGGGACCCATTCTCACAGCTCCTATGATCAAATCATAGAATGGCAGGGGTTAGAAGGAATCTCTCAAGATCATCAAGTCCAACTGCATCTGCCAGCGCAGGAACACCCAGGGCAGGCCACACAGGAACAGATCCAGGTGGGTCTTGAAAGTCTCTAGAGAAGGAGACTCCACAACCTCTCTGGGCAGCCTGTTCTAGGGTTCTGTTTCACTCTTACATGGAAAAAGTTTTCCCTTATGTTGAGGTGGAACTTCCTGTGTATCACCTTGCTACCATTACCTCTCATCTTATCACAGGGCACAACTGAAAAGAGACTGTCCCCTTCTACTTGACACAATTTATAGAGACAGAAGTGGCTTCTGTAAAGTGAGTGGAAGAACTGGCGAGAGCGCTTTGGCTACAGTACCACCAAAACACAGGCAGTACCCAACTCTTAATCTTCATTACCTCTAATTCACACAGCACCACCTCCCATGTCTCTAAATGTCTTGGATAAATTGGTACCTGGCTGAAAAATATAATGCCAAGACAAACTCAGAGGGAAAAATGGCTTTGCAGTGAGGAATAAGAAACTGAAAAATATTCTTTGGCATTACTAGGATGCACCTGAGACTATGACACTCAGGCTGCCCCACAGATCATCTTCCAAGGCCTACTGAAAACTTATAAATATTTTTATAATTGCCCATCAAACCAAGATGTGATGAGCAACAGACCAGGACGTGGTCTCCTGTGTGATTTTACATTTAATTTCAGTCATTTCCATCCTTCTACATTCAAGAACAAAGCCTTCCTTTCCTCAACTGTTACATGCACACACTACATCCTGTGAACAAGATGTTTTGCCCACCACAAGCCACACTGCAGAGCATCATAGTGACTACTCACAATGTCAGGGCTGAGAACATAAGACTCACTGCCAGCATCAGGCCACAATTTCACTGACTCTGCTGTCCCTGACAGCAGCCAATACTGACCACTTTGGGAAAAGCATAGCACCATCACCCTTTGGCTGCAGGCAGCTCAAGGTCTTTCTGAACCAGAAGTAGCATCACTACATTTGTGTTTAATAACCCTTGGTGAGCTTCTGTCCTCCTAATTTGTCAGTCACTGCTTTAACCTATTTACTCTAACTACCTGCAGTAACAAATGCCACTTTTTTACTTGGTTTTGGGGGTTTCTTTCTTGTTGGTTTGGGTTTTGGTTTCCCCCCCCCCCCCCCCCCCCCCCAAATTAATTTTGGTGTTCTGTGCAAGGGAAACAGTTTTCCCATTAGGGAGCATATCCAAAATCTGCTTATTTGTGACTCATAAAGGACCTGAAATGGGAACTATAACCCAAAACTTTTCAACATAAAAAGTCAAGGTGAAAGACTTTGTGATGTCAACTAATAAGAAATTATTTAGTTTATAAAGAAAATTCCCTTTCTAAGTTTTGTGCGATTTGGATTTATTTACCTGGTTGAGATGGTGATTCATGTTGTTGTGCATATTCCTTATATGTGACTTTATTTAATATTTGTAGAAGAGTAGCCAACTCAAAAAAATGCAGTTAAGACCACAATCATCAAGTTAAAAATACCAATACAGCTGATCTGACTAGTTCACAGCATAAATCAACTTCCCCTTTATTTGCTCCAGTCTTCAAAGATAAACTGCTTTTGTTGCAAGAACAGTCTTTTGTCTGAAATTGCTTCTTTTGGAAATCAATCAGAATATTGGTCTTGATCGTAGTAAAGGCAGGATCAACCCCAGCATTATTTATTATTCCTGTTCTCCATAGGTATTTTTTTCTTAAGAAAGAATACATGTGCATTTTCATGACATAAAACTATCATCAGCCATAGGTCAGTTAACATCTAGTAAGAGTTCTCCTTTTAGTGTAATTCCTTTAGAAAACTAAGTGTGCCAGACTTTAAATGTGTCATGGTTCATATGGAAAAAAAAAGAAGAATGGAACTCTGCCTGTCATGCAAGATGGTGGATGCTTCAGTGGAAATCTAATGTCAATCTTTACATTTCTTTGTCAAGAGGAAATGTTAAAACTCACAGGATTTGTCTTCCCTCAAAAAAAGAGAAAATAAATACTGTGCCCTCCCTCCCTCCTTCCCTCCCTCCCTCCCTCCCTCCTTCCCTCCCTCC
>JANIJG010017339.1:0-14511 GCA_024611175.1 Megaceryle torquata
TGGAATAACCTGTTTTAATTAAAATGGTGTGAAAATTTAAAGTGTTTTTTTTCTTGATTTTATGTTAACTTGATGAAATATTAATTTCAAGTGATTTTTTTTTTTTTTTTTTTTTTTTTTTTTTGGGAAGCATGAGTAAGAGAGACAGTGAAAGATACTAATTTTCTATTCACTCGGTAGAAATAAATTATAGCTTCTTTAACCCTCTTGAATCCAAGGCTGGGAGATGGAGTTGAAGGAATTGCTTTTTGTTAGGAGTGGTTCTCTTAAGTGATAGTGTAGTGTAGAAACATGGCTGGTTTGGAATGAGAGTAACTCAGGTAGTATTGATCATGTCATGATTTCTCTCTGATGTGGGAATGATTTACTAAACTTCCTTTCGATTTGGTAGCCACTGGTGTGCTGTAAATAACACATAATAATTTGCGCTTCTGAAGAAAGACCGTTGTTGACTGGGGAGGATGACTCAAACTGTTTCTGACTTTATTTCCATCAGTAGTGTAGTTGTCCCACTGATTTTCAGGTGCTGCATGCTGATTTTTGCCATGCTGAATGAAGATATGTTACTAAGGGTAACATATCCATGAGAATCCATAAGGATTATGGTATACCTTTTCAAACACTGAGTTATATCTTCATGCAGGATAGATTAGGAAGCTCCATTTGCATCTACAGTGCTGTGTCTATGATTCTATGATGATTCTAAAGATTTTAATGATTCTGTGATCCTATGTGTCATTTAGTTCAGCTAAGGATTGGCTTCAAAACTGCAAAACAGTTGACTTATTTAGTGAGCTATTATAGAGAGATATATGACCGACAAAAATGTGAAGACTGCATGCATTATGAATTACATCTCATGTCCTGTGAAGAAAGTAAGCAAAAATGTATGAGTGGGCTAAAGGGTGGTGAAGTAAAAATAAGACTCCATAGGGAGCTGAAGTTATCTAATGTAGAATACCATAAATAGGATAGGATATATACCATAATAATGATTATAAAATCAAAATATTGAAGCGCAAAGAGTATAGAACAAAGGGAATGATACTTTTCCTGTCTTGGTAGTTTGTTGGGTTTTTTTTTTTTTTCAGTACTACCCTTTTTTTTTTTTTTTTTTTTTTCTGTGCTGCAGTTTTTATTTCTCTAGTCTCTTGGTGAGTTAGTATAAATATGGTAAGACCCACCAGTGTCCAACTTTCAAGATTATCTGAGTTTTAATATAAATTATAATGTTATAATATTTAGCCAAGTGGCTTTTTAGCTGTTTTTTTCCCAACTCATTCCCAGTTGCTTTGCTGGCTAATATCTATTATTTAGATAATAATGTACAGTTCCAAGAAATAACATGCAATCTCTACTGGATGGAAAAGTAATTACTTTTTGACTATGGCCTAATTGTACTGTTCAGTTCTGCCCTGCTTTATTTGATCTGATTTGACCTTCTTATTCTGTGACCATAGAAACAACTTGAAACACATGAGGCACAGCAGTTAAGGATGTCTCTCTAATTCCCTCTGCTGCTTTCTTCCTATTATCTAACTAATTTTTCCTCCTGTTTGAGTCTTCAAGTTTCTTACCAGGGTTTGAAGTTATCTTTCTTGTAGTGGCTTTCATCTTTTCTCATGCTTTTCCTTAGTTGGTGGTTGTTGACTCTTTAATTGGTGCAGACATAATTCTCCCAAACAACTGTGGTCAATGACCATTAACTCTTCTTTGATGCCCCAAACTGTCATACTAAACATTCTTTTCTGCTTTGATATCTGCAAATAATACTTGTTATCCAGGTAAACAATAATGTCATGTCTGTCCTGGACTTGGCTCAGCTTCATGGTTTAGCTGGGAACTTGGATTTAAGAGGAAATTTGCATAAGCTGCCCAATGTGCAAACTCTTTGAATGACAGAAGTAGAGTTCAAGATGATCATGATAAACTGAAAAGAAATTTGCGAAGTAATGCCAATATAAGTAATCAAAAACTGCTAAACATATGAAGAGGGAAAAAAAAAATTAAAAAATGGATTAAATAGCTGGTGATTAATATATAAAAAAAAAAAAAAAAAAAAAAAAAGAAAGAAGGCAGGAGGCTGCCTTGGATCATATACACTGTACCTTAATTAGACTTAATAACATTTCTGTCTATACTGCTTCAGTCAGGATAAGTTCCATGGGTTCTGGTATATATGCCAGCCATCTGCAAATCTACATTAGGACAGAACGCACATGCTCACAATCATCTACATCCCAAGAGCCCTAGCTCCATGCACAGAAAGTGTGTTTGTGCCACACTATTCTTTAAAGAATGACAACAGCAGGACCCTAGAGTATCCTACATCAATCATTCATCAAATACAAAACCCTGAAGCATCTGTTGTGTGGCTACTCCAAAAGAAAGGAAATCCTTTTCGGGAATATACTGATTGGAGTATTGCACACATGAAAGGGGAGGTAACTATTTACTTCCTATGAGTATTTAAGTTTCATCAAGCTTTGTCTTCACATGCAGCTATCACACATCAAGAAAAACTGATGAGAGTCCATGAAACAGTATCAAGGAGCAATAGAGCTTAGATAGATGTCCTGTGATGATGGGTATTTGCTTAGTATAAAATAGGAAAGGATTGCATTATCTTCTAATGTGTAATAGATGCTATAAAGAACGTGGTGATTAATTGCTCACAATCACCCACTGATGGAAATATGTGAAACATATTCCTTCACAATTTCTGGGGAAAAGAATGACTACAAGAACAAAGAATCTGGGATAGGCTTCCTACAGAGACTGTGGACTCTAGTGTATAGGGTTTAGGATAACACATACCATCATGTAGATCTTGACCAATTACAGTAGGATGTACTAAGAAAGTCTCTTTCAGCTCAATAAATTGATATAGTCATAGTATGATACAATGCAAATTGTATTGTAATACAATATTGTATTGCTTGGCACTAGAATTCCATTATTTATCTTCCACACAAGAAGACAATGCAGTGTCACCTAGAGAAGTATTTTTATAGATGTTTCTCACCACAGCATTATGGAAAAGCAGTGATGGAAAGGACCTCTAAGTACCCTTTGATCCAGCCTTTTAAACTGGAGGATTTTTAAATAGATCTGCTGCTACAGTAGTGGTGCAGAGCATTGTGTTACTTGTAATTCTAGATTGATTAATTCTTAGTGTTGACTGTGAATGTTATTGTAACTTCATTTTGCTGGTATTTTGTTCTTTAGTGAAAAAAAAAAATCTTTGTTTACCTTTGAGAATAATTTACACCTCTGGGGAAGCTACATTACTATAGTTAAAATTAACCTTGGGACTGCATTTCTGATTTTTTTAATAACTTCATTAAAAATATCTCAAAGGAAGTAATTTTGACACAACTTTTTGTCATTCCCCTCAATAAATGACATATTATTCTGATTTTTTAAACTATTAAATATTTTTGCTGTATATTTGCTAGTATAAAACATCTTAAATGAGAGTGTTAAACTAAAAAGACAATAAACCCACAGCATTTTAAAATGAAAATTATGTTCTCTTTTTCTCCCTCTGTACTTTTCCCATTTTTCTGCAATAATTTATGTTGTTGTAAATATGTTGTAAACATGTCCACCAAATTTAGTGGCTATATTGTACCACCATAGTGACTGAAGATCATGAAAATAAAATCTTTATCGGAAAACAAAGGTAATGTTCCCTCCAGGGTCTGCTAGTAGTTGAATAGTATGTTCAAGGATTTGAATTTATGAGTATTTCTGTGAGACAAGTGAGGATGTGGATTTACACCAAATTACTCCAAAGAAACTGCCTTTGCATGTACCGTTCCTCTAAGCAAAAGGGAAAGTGATTTACTGCAATCATCATCAGCTTTCCTTATATTTATCATGGCTTGTGAATGTTTAGAAGGGCTGTTTTCCGACAATTCCTGTCCCAAAACTCATATTATAAATGCAGACTGTGGCTTGTTTTGCAATAAACTCTTTATGTAACTATCCTTTAAAAATAGCTGTTTATCTATAGGCAGCATCTCTGAATTAAATTGGTGGAGCAATAGCACCATTTTTGGTACTATTGAGAGTCCTTGGTGCCTTTTGCCATTAAAGTATAGAGTGGTGTTCTCTGGAGAAGTGGTGTGTGTTAGTGGGTGTGTCTATGTGTGTATGAGAGAAAGAGAAACTTGGAAAAATTAGAGAAAGCATGAGAGAGAGGTGGGGAGAGGGAGAGAGGGAGGGAGAAGGAAAAAGAAAAGGGAAAAGAGAGGAAGAAGGAGAGAAAGAATGAGAGAGAAAGAGAGAGAGAAAGAAAAAAACTGGGGAAGGAAAGAGAAATCAAAAAAAAAAAAAAAAAGAAAGGAAAATAACCCCTTATGTTTACAAATGTTTTGCACATCTAGTTGTTCCAGCGGTGTTATTAGAACCCACACCAAGAGCTGTTTTGGGTCCTGGGGCATATAGACTCTTCTCCCCCTCACTCTTCACCTGGAAAAGTACCTGGGTGGTCCTGTCATGCCACTCCTCTCTCCCCAGTGCCCTCCTCCCTTCCTTTGTACACTGTAACACAGAAACCTTACAAATGGAGCAGCAGCTGCCAAGAAGTGAGAGAGGATAAGCCAAGCAGAGGAGAAGGCTGCAGCCGGAGAAAGAGTGGTGTTCCCCTGGTTCCAGTTCCACCTCCAAGGGAAGGTGCCCCACTCCTGTTGTGTCATTCAGGCCATACCAGCACCACTGTGCCTTGCCTTGGTTTGCCCTACACAGTGTTTATCTCTCTACACAGCATAGGGCATGTCTTCATTGGCATATCTGGAGACAGCCATATATTCTCACTGCACTCATGGTGGGCCTGAAGATAAGGGCTTGGTCTAATTACCATGGCTTCTTCACAGATTGTTATGGTCACTTGGGCCGGAGCACAGAGCATCTACACTGATGCCTAGGAGCCCCAAGGGAGCCCAGTGGACTGCCTGGTGAAATCACAGAGCATTTTTGTTTCTTCTCCACTTTCTTTCTTTGGTAGGAAGCAAAATGGCACACATCCCAGCTTATACAAGATTTACAGAATGGAATCCCATTCTCTCCTGGAGATTGTGTTCTTGAACTCAAAATTAAATTTTTACATCAACAGAGATCTGTTTGTTTGGGAAAAGTTTAATACTGTTACATTTTAGTAGGTTGCAAATAATGATTTATGTGAGTTAAAAAAAATATTTTGTTCAAAGAGGTTTCATTACAGTGTAAAAACACTGACCATGATAGTGCCATTAGTCCAGTCGCACTGTAAAAGCTTGACAATTGTGCCTGTGAGGGAGAACACTGAAAACACCCTCCTGTTTTTTGTAAAGCATGGAGGGTATATTGATTTGGGTTTTTTAAATGAAACTCTGCCCTATTCTATGAAACATAAGCTTCTCCAGGATGTTAATCTATATCTACTACATGTATAAGGTTAAATACAGCATGAGAGGCAATAGAGATTACTGCAGTTCTCTGGTTCACTGCTTTAAGGGAGAGAAACCTAGCACAAATCTAATTTTACAAGGAAATTGCTAAAAGAATGGATGTAATATAATGGATATAATGGAACAAGGTATTTAAAAATTCCATGCTCAGATGGATAATAAGCACTTCAAAATTATGTCTGGCCACTAAGAAATATGCATTTACTCCACAGCAACTACTGTTCTTTAATAGTCACTAGCGAGAGCATTTAATATCTGAGAATTTGATTTTTAGTATTAAGGTGACTTTGGTTTGAATATATCTAATACTGAATGATCTAACAGAATTTTTAAAAATAAAACTCTGTATTTCTGACTTGAAAGCAGGCAAATACTGGACTTTTACTGAGCTGTATTAGAATAATCAGCTTTTGAGGATGGTGAAGGAAATACCTTAATACCCAAATGATATGGCTGAAAAGCAAATATTGATACTTTCTGGAAGCAGGATATAAAATGAATGACAAAACAGATTTCTATTGCACTGTATCTCAAGAAGTTTTACAAGTCTGACAGAGAGAGGGCTGAGTTTAAAGCACAAGCTGACGATCATTACTAAAAGACAGCTCATTTACTTTGCTGAGAAGATGAGCTTTCACCATAATATGAGAAGTTGCTAAATGGTTAAAAGTAATCCATGGTGCATTGGGTCCAGGTTAACAAGTAAGCTTGTTTCTGTTGACATGAACTGGTGCTTGAGAGTGACTTGATGCTTGAGAGGTGAGTAGATCAAACATGATAGTACAAACCAAGATTTCAAAGAGACACACAGACCAGCAGTTCCTTCGTTCTCCTGCTGTTTGATTCAGTGGCAGAACTCCCATTAATAGGAGGCCTGGTGTGGGCAGGACAAGTCAGTGACAAATGTACTCACCCTTTGCAATTTTAGGACAGACGTTTACTATGTTGGGGAAGTTTGACTTGTTAGCTGAATTGTTGCAGGGGAATTTGAATTCACTAGCTGAAAAAAATTGATAAATGTATTAAGTTGTTTTTCACACTGTGACAGATTAAGGGTAATCTTTTGAAAAGCTCCTACATCTTATTTTCAAGAGAGTCACTGGGGTGTTTAAAGGGGCTTTGAATCAGTGCCTCAGTTAACTGGTGTCTGATTTTCCCTGTAAGTTGCTCCAACAGAGTCATATGGCAGTCTGCAAGCTGTCTTGCAGCTCTTTGAGGAATGGGTTTCTGACTTGCATTTTAGCAGCTATGCATAACGGGAGGATTGTGCTCTACATTCTAGGGGCTAAACTGTAGCTTTTGTACTGCTAGTCTGTGCAAGTAGTATTAGATCAATATGGTTGAGAAAAGGTCCTCTTGGGCCAGGGTTTTATAAGTAATGAGGTTGGAGCAGGTGCTCCTGCATTGTGCCATCCCTGTTGCCATGTTGCATGGAACTGTGGATGCTGGGTAACAGCAAAATCATGGCACTGCTCCTTCTCTGCTCCTTGTCTTCCTTATGGCCCCTCTTTTGTTGATTTGTTCAGGCATCTTCAGAGAAATGCAAAGATATGCTGCAAGAATAACATATGCAATGAAACCACGTAAAGCAGTTATTTGCAGGCTAGCACACACAGATAATAGCTATGCACTTGTATGCCCAGGTCCCTGATGAATGAGGCAAGCAAAGAGATGCTGATGACTGGAAGCTGTTTTCCAGAAAGGAGTAGGGCTGACCCCCACAGCTCTTCCAGAGGCCCCACAGCACCCGTGAAGTGCCACTTTCTCCACTGATGACACTGACAGCTGAGCCTGGGACTCCTGTCTGGGACCTCACCATCCTAACACCCATGTGGCTTTGCCCTTTCCTGTCTATGCTTGTGTTTTCCCTTCTCAGTCCTTGAGTAATAGATGATCCCACCTAAGCAATCTCAACTTTGTATTTTTGACCTTTCTTATCTCTGTACAGTCATTCTGACAGCTTTTTCTCATCAGAACAAGCCCAGATGGGGGCAGGGGGAAGCTTGCTGTAGGAGATACAGAGACACTAGAGTATAAACCCTAGAGCATAGAAAACAGAAACTGCTACAATGGGATAATTGCACTAAAAGGGTGGAGGTCCTATTATATTTTTTTCTGCTTCTATACTGTTCATACATTGTACTGCATTCTTGTGATCCCTTTTTAGTGCCAGCCTTTATTTTCACCACTGTCCTCAGGTGACAAAGGCAAATTCTTATTTCTGTTCATTTGTAAAAGTATACCACAAGTGTATTTTTCAAACAGGGTTGAAATGAGCAGGTAGCCGCTTTCTTTCTTCATATTCTAAGCATTCTTTCCAATTATATTCCCCCCACTAAACACTCTCCCAAGGTCATACCTTGACTGTTTGCCCATAGATTTCTGAGTGTTTATATTTCTGGCTCTGTCTGAGAGTAACTCAAACAGCACCACCAATCCTATCTAAAAACCCCTCTCTTAGTCCAGAGTTCACCCCAATTTACTAAAGGCCAGCTGATTTGTGGCAACTTGCATGGTTAATGTGATGTAATTCATATTAGCACAGCTGTTGGTGAAAGAGAAGTCAACCTATGTTAAGTGAAAAGTGGCTGACCTAAGTCATATTTGCATTAAGGGTTAAAAATACATACCTGGACTCTTACTGGAGATTAACCAATGCAAATAATTTTTTATCAAAACTGTGGTGGTTTTTTTTAATGCGCTTATGGTTTTAGTTATTTACCAGCATCTATGCTGAATGGCAGCATCCAAAGCCTCAGCTTTTCTCCAGATAGTCATAATTCCTTCCACAGTCTTCATATGAAGAGTAGCCATCTTCATCAATATTTTAGGCTCTGTCTAAGCCTAACTTCTCAGCCTTATTTGTCAGTACTAATAGTACTTATGCAAATATAAGGATTGAATAACAGAGGTAATGGCTTATGCAACTTGCATGAAATTTACTGTGGACAGTATCAGCAAAATCAGGTCTGTATAAAGTACGTATTAATGCACCTATTGTTACATATACTGTCAATTTTTTTTTTTTAAGACAGATTTTCTGAAGTGTTTTTTGCATTGCAGATGAAAATGTGATATGCTAGGCCTGCTGAAAAGAAGAACACAAGAGTGCAAAAGAATTCTTTATATCTGTTGAGAGGAAGGGAATAAACTGAAATAAAAAGCATACCACTGATGCTTCTTATGACAGGCAATCAGATAGGGAGGCTGAGTCCATCTGAAACTTGTAGGTGCCTCAGGAATTGAGCCAGTGCAATTCTCTACAGGTCAGCAGGGGATAATAAGAAAATCTGTCAAAGTTGAGGGAAGAGTCAACTCTCGAGACCACAGATCTGATCTGAGCAGAGTCGAGAGACAAAGAGTTCAAAAGGTTAATGCTACTATGCTTATTTAAGTGAACATTAACACTGTTGTGAGAAAACAGATGGAGAAGAACTGGGGGAATTATTTGACTGGTTAGGTTTATAAAACAGTGAGCAGAATGACAGACATCTCATGCAAAGAAGCTTGTCATGGTGAAAGTGTAAGCTGAGGTCTTTTTTTCTTTTGCTTACAAGTTTGAATTAATGGCCTTCCAATCATCACAATTATGCGCTCCTATTTAAGAAATTAGTGGGGAAACATCTGGGTTGTACATAACATTCACCATCATGTCTTTCATCTGGTAAATTAACAGCTTCATTTTGCAGTGGCTATAGAAAGAGACAAAAACATTGGAGCACAATGGTGCTTACCATTTTTCTGTCAAGATGGAGCCACTATTAGGGATGCTACTATCAGTGATGATCAATGTGAAGCAGACATATTTACAGTGAGTCTGTTCAAACACAATACAAGGGAACAAATGGCAAGGTGAGGCCATTTTGTGGATAGATTACAACCTATTGCTCATGACCTGCCTTTATTACATCCCTTTCTTTCCATCTGAAGAGAAGAGAAACCCAAATAACAGCGGGTTCTGTTGCTCTGATGACAGCTTGAGAAAAAGTAATAAGGAATTCCTACAGCTATAAAAACAGAGTGAGGAAGGGGAGCCAAGTTACCCTTGGAGCTGTCACTCTTTGTAAGGCTCTTTTCTTTTCACTCACTTTTGTATAATACTTTATGGCTAAACAGCTATTTTTATAGCCAGATGAGGACATAAGTCATTCTTTGAGGAGTCTTGGAGAATCGGAGAAGAATTTTTGGTAAACCTTCATATGGCAAGACTTATTTCTCATCTGCTTAGATACTGTGTATCCTGAATTTTCAGGCATGTGAAATTATGAATTACCTCATGCTTATTGGATCTGTTGTTTGGGCTTGAGCTATGACCAATCTGAACATACAGTGAATTCCAAAAAGTGTTTTTACATAATTTATTTTTTTGCAGTCATTTGTCTTTCAAAAACAAGGCAACAACTTGCAAAGTACTATACCAGAATGCATTAATTGGTTTGGAAACCACAACCATTTCATATTCTTCGTGCCTTTACATTCTATTTTAAGTTTTTGTTTTCTTTTCTATAATGCAGGAAATGCCAGAACTGGATGAATATTGAACAACAGTATTCATGAACATTTGCAGGAATTTGAAATGGCTGTTTGATCTATCCATATCAAGGCCCCTTGTTATCGGCTGCTCCTGTGGTTTCAGACAGAAAGGTTTTTGTTCCTGAGGAGGTTTGAGGAATGGCTGATTTGTGTGAATACCCGTATTTGCATGCGAACGAGGCTATTCCTTTACAAACAAGAGCGTTCATTATTCTTCTGCTTAAAAGGATACACTAACCCAATTAGTGAGCTGGAAGAATATCCCGTGACTTAGCTAACCAATAACATGCTTCAAATAGGAGACGGTGAATACTTAAACTGCACAGTATATGAACCCCCAAGTTGGCATTTCCCAAACCTTTGAAAGTTGAACCCTCCCTTTAGGAAAATACGGACAATTGCACTCTTCACCTTTCCCATATGTTATTAAAAGCGTATCAAAATGAGCAGGCATTCAGAGAAGTCTGTGTGGATCTTACATGTTCAGATACTTCCTCTCCTTCCAAAACATGCTTTGAACAGGATAGAAAGAAATTTATTGTTGACATTTAAAACAACTTAGTTAACTCCTCTTGAAAAAGAGTGCCATCACACCTCAGAGCCCCTGCTTCAGGCTTTCTGCAGACTCAGGCAGGTATCAGTTACACCTGAGCCATATTTACTTTGAAGCCTATGAAAGAAAAGTTGAGATTAGAGAGCAGCTGAAAGACTGAGACTGTATCTCTACATATTTCCTCATGCTCTGCTCACAGTCAATAGTAGCCTATGTTTGATGATGGTGAGGAAAGTTGAGTCTACTTACCAAACTTGTGCAAAACAATTTCAGACAGTAACTACAATAAGAAAAAATGTCTCAGAGGAGTCAACAGGATCAAGAGGCATTTCACATTTTGGAGATCAGTCTCAAAGCCTATTCACAAATGATTCTCAAACATAAAAAAGGTTTTATTTGCTATGAGTATTACTGAAGATGAATAATCCTTCCAGCTGTGCTAAGTAGCATGAGAAAAAATGAGTTCTTAAGTTATTTCTGGCTAAGTCTTACTGTATATAAGGAGGTTTATACAATTTAGGTAAGATCTGGAAAAGTATCCAAACTTCTGAATATATACATGAGCTTCCACACCTCTGGGTTCAGGGTAACAGAGGAGATTTATAGAGCCTGGCACAAAATGAAAAAGCATGCATTGGCTGCATAATCATCAGTGCTCCCAACCCTTTCCACAGCTGCTGTTTACCTCCTCCTCCTTTTTTTTTTTTTTTTTAACTTTTCCCTCCTCCTCCTAACCCCTAGGATATTTAATTAATTTTCAACATTATACTCTTTTTATCTCTGCTTCTTTAATAACTATTACTTCTTTACCCCACACTGTTCACTTCATCTTATCATGTGGCTTCTTACATGTATTCTGCAGATGCTTTTTCAGGGCTCTTTGTAGCTCTGCCCCAGAAGCTCATCTTTCACCACCCCACCTCTTTGTTCCTCTTTATAGTGCCTCCTCTTCATACCTTGTTGCTGCCTATGACATTTCCACACTGTTCTCTGAGCCTAGGAGAAAAGCAAATGTCAAACATTTGAATTCCAGGAGGCAATGTTGGAATGAGGATGTATACAGGCACTGTATTAAAAGCATTGGTAAAACAAGACCTTAATGTTGACTATAGAAATACAGCACATAGGCTTCATTCAAGATAGGATTATACTCTGTATCTGAAATTTGAACTTTTTGGTTTTTGGCATTGACATCTATCCTCAACCAGTATTTGTTCTGAGTTTAAATCAGAGAAAAAACATATATCTTTCAGAAGTATTCTGATGACCTTCCTTAGCAATACAAAAAAAATTTGAATGAGTATGGTGGTAAATTCTCCTGATTTTATAAGCAACCAACCAAAATATTCAGATAACAGAACTAGCTTCAGGACAGATACCACATAGCTCAGGGAAACAGAGAAAAAGTATCTCTGGAGTTGTTTAATGGAGGTTACAAATGTTCTTTGCAGGGTGTTGTGCTGCTGGGACCTATACTGTTGTTCCCAGAAGTCCTTTCTGACTTGATTTCTTCCACAGCTCACGATCTGGTCCCTCAGTTGTCCTGAAGCATCACTGATTGCCTGCAGTCAAATGGCATGGCTTGAAAGTCAAACTTGAGCTTAAAGACCCTTCTTATGATAAACAGAAAAATATGGCTATTAGGAAGCAAATAATTTGATCTTATTTCATTTTTCTTGTGTTCTTTTATTTTGCCTTTTACTCTTTTTTAAAATAACCAGAGCTTATAAGCACAGTGTATTGGCCTTAAATGACTTATGATGTTTACATGCATTTCAGAAGTCCTTCTTTGTTTGACTAGTTTTAGGATCTCTATTGAAATATTGTATCAGCATACTTTTTAGGTCAGTCCAGTCTTTAGCATGACAAAATGCCTTTCAAAATGGCTTTACATAAAAACCATTAATGATAAATATTCCAATATAAGAAGTATTTACTTATCCAGGTTATCATAGTGTCCCTGTATCTTTTGATCTTTTAAATGAAGCCAGAGTGTTTAAGATTTATAAGCCAAACACAAACAAGCAGTCAGATGTTAAAGAAAATTGTGCACAGAACTGCTATGTTCTTCTAACTTCATTTGCTCAACTTGCCTTCTCAAAAACACCTAGAAGATTCCTGTTGCTGGATGATCCCATCGCTCTGAGTCAGAGAGAAACTAAGATGGAAGTGTTGGCTATTTTCTTTACAGCCCCCAAAGTCTCCAGACAAAAAGAAAAAAACTTGTTCTCCTTCCCTTCTTGAGCTTTGAAGAAAGTCTTAAAATCTCCCCTTCCTCACCCTCGGTGTGAATGAAATTGCTTGAGGACTTCAGCCAGCTCAAAAATGGCATTAAAGAACAAATTGGTTTTCTCCTTCCTTTCCTAGGCCTTTCTGGGAATTTTAGAGTGTTTGGCATGTCTTCTTAAGAAAGTCTGTCCCAGCATAGTGGTAGACATGTGTTATACATGTCATTTGTACTTGCCTCATGTGAACTCCCATCACTGCAGAGCAAAAAATCAGGATTGCTTTCACTGAAGACTGCTCTCATCTTTTCTGTAAATGGTCATGTAAATTCCTGTGTAAGCTATTTCAGCTACTGAGTGCACAAGGCTGTGTGTAGTCACTGTAAAACTCCTTCACTACCTACAGAGAAGGATTCTGAGCTGCCTTTCCCAACCCCCAGTCTTTGTGTATCTCCTCTGTGCTTCTGCCAGCTACAGCATGGATCTATATCTGTCCCTTTTGCACACCCAAAGTTCCAGTATTTCAGGCTGAGAGAAATATCTCCTCCTTTGGCATCAGCACTCCCACAATAAAGTGGCTCTTGTAAAGCAAATGTAGGCTTTTGGCTGAGGGTGAATTGCATTCCCTTCTAAAGAAAATGAAGATGCACAAGAAAGAGAGTCATAGCTGTAATTAATGAGCAAGTTGCACTATTCTACTCTTTAAAAAAATAATCAGGATAGAAACAACAGAAATTCCCTGAGTACTAGGTCAGATATAAATCAAATGACCATCAAGTTATGGAAAACATTCCTAAAGGCATTCAGAAATCCCAACAATTAGCTCTATGCCTACAGACCTGAACATTCCAGTTTCTTCACTAGAAATACACCTGAAGTGAGCAACTACTCCCAAAATGTACTCTTGATCCTGAACTGTGATTTATGGAGATTGGGGGTGTAGGATCAGATCCTAGTATTTCTTTTGGAACAGCCCTTTCCACTTAATTTCATTTGACTTGCAACAGAACTG
The DNA here is from genome assembly GCA_024611175.1 of Megaceryle torquata. Classification (NCBI taxonomy): domain Eukaryota; kingdom Metazoa; phylum Chordata; class Aves; order Coraciiformes; family Cerylidae; genus Megaceryle; species Megaceryle torquata. The sequence continues at coordinate 13,777 of JANIJG010017339.1, forward strand.
GGCACTGCTTCTTGACTGAAACCTTAGGGCATTTCTGAGGCACTAATATGTAACTTCATTAACAACAACAAATATTCTCTGAACATTCAGAACTGAAGCATAATGTTAACTTCAATAAAAGAAATGAGATATTTTATTTTTACGCATTCAATCAAATACTAGGTTTGCTAGTACTATGTTAATAAAAAAGCCTACTGTTGATGCCAGTTAGACAGGACTTTACCTGTTGTTCTTAGTACAGCGTGTTTGTAAATGTTAGTTTAACTTGGTCAAAAATAATCTATAAGTTAGAGTTGTCAATAGTATTTGGAAGGTGATCCTCTATGTGCAGAAACCTTACTGAAGTCCATGGAAAGTGGGTGTTAATTATTTGGTCCAGGATGATTACATTTTGATCCATGTTCTTAATTCCAAGTAAGTACCTTTAGCACAAATGTAGCAAAAAGAGTTTAAAGCAATTTACAGCAACAACAAAAGACTCCACTGGGGAACAGCAAGACATCTCTATGCTTTCTGCTTCCATTCCCACAGGGCCAATTTGAAATGCCCTGTGGGAAGGACAGGCTATTCTGGCTATAGGAGCTGTTCTCCACAGCATTAGTATTTGCTGGAACAGCTAAGAGTCATTGTGAAAATATGCTGACATGCAAGGAATTGATTTGTATGTACGAGCTTCCATGACCAGAGAAGGGGGGGGGGGGGGGGGGGGGAGGGGAAACATTGTTTTTTTTGTTC
>JANIJG010017339.1:14521-61998 GCA_024611175.1 Megaceryle torquata
GGTGAAATGGTTGCTCATTGTGGTGTGGGGGTGCTGGATGGCCTGCCAGTGCAAGAGTTGTCTTTCTAATGTTCACTAAATACTTCTCTGACACTCCAGGGGTCTAGTCTTTAATGTATCACTGAAAACTAGATGAAGAATTTTATTTCCACTCCCCTGTATCAATCATTCTGGTTTCCTGTGCAAACACAGACATTTTTGTCATTAAGCTAAAAATAAAACCTTTTGAAAACTCAAGCAACTTCTCTGTCTAGTTCTTTTCATGCAATGTTTTTGCTGGTAGTAGCAATAACAGGATGTGTTGACCATTTCTCAGTGTACTAATCTGGTCTAGTTACTGATATAAACAACTTGCCCTTTGACCTTGCAATTTATTCATAGCAGCCCTAGCCCAAGACAGCTTAAGTAAAAAAAAATAATTAATAAATAAATTACAATATAGACATTATCTTGCCTGTGTTGAAATAAATGTATAATACCACAAATGGAGTCCTGTAGTGATAGGTGTCTTTTTATAGAGCTGAGTAAGGTAATATCGTTACCTCTGTTGTCTCTCTTCGATTATATTTTTCATAAATACCTGAACATCATTATGACTCTTTCACCAGTGCATGAACCTAGGGAGCCATAAGTGTTGTGCAAAAGGCATGTTCACATTTGGGCAGCTAGGTCCTCTTTGGAAATTAGTCATGCTAGTAACTACAATATATGCATATGAAGGAGAACTGAAAAAGAATTTGTATGGAGTTGAGGGTCCACTGTCATTTCCCTCCCTTATTTCCTCTTTATTCATTAAACTCTCATAAAGCCTTTCATTTCCCTTCTCCCCTGCTGACTTGAGGAAGTGTTTTTGAATGGTGCTCTCTGAGTTAATTTTAGGGTTTAGGTCTGAAGGGTCCATGTTTCTGTTTCTATCTTGATTAGGATATGCAAAACCACTGTTTGTATTCATGCTCAGATTTGCTAAGAATCATTTCCCCAGCACTTATTTTAAATCTTGTTCTTCTGGGAGGAAAAAACCCTTACAGTTTGAAATCAAGCCAAATTAGTTTCCCCTTCCTGAGGTATTTCTTGTGTTTCCAGAAAAAAAAAAAAAAAAAAAAAGGAAGCTGAAAAACAGGAAAATCTATTAGTCCTACGTGCAGACTTCTATGGGTGTTCATGTTTTGTTGAGAAAAATAATTGGCTTGCAAAGAAGGTTCCTGGACCTTGTCTTGTATACATTAGATCCACAAAGGGCATTTTGGTTCTACTGGAAAACTTTTCTCCGAGTTTTAAGAATATATCTTTAAAATGATTCATTACTCTAATGAGTTGTAACAAATAACATGACTGTAAAGAACTACCACTTTAGTCAGCTACTTTAGCCATCCTGTGGGATGAGTATTCACTGCATTTATAAGTGTTGTGCCTTTTATATTATACTTAGGGAGTTGTAGTTAGACTATTTAAAGCAGAAACCGATGTCTGTGGGGAGATTGGGTATGACACAATGTTTTATGCTGCACAAGCCAAAGGCTTGTAAGAATTCCTTGTTCACACGCATTACTTCCGTGCTAACGCATTAATAAACTGTGGTGAAATATTCATCATTTATAAATAAATGTTACAAATAGTCCCACAGAATATATAAAGGAAACCTGAAATAACAGCCAGAAGTAGGAGTTTGTGTCCCACTAGCCCAGTGCAGATACAGTCTATGAGGGATCTTGTCTGAGCTGCAGCCCGAGCAGCCCATGCCAAGGTGGATCAGGCACCACCCACAAGCTGGCTGTCCATTGCCAACACGTGCCTGCCTGATCCTCATAATTTGAGCATGTCAGAGGGAGAAAAATCTGGATACACCTTCAGTCTGGGAGTGAAAGATGGCAAATTTGATTCTTTGTGCTTACAACAACCACATGACTCTTATTTTCTGGGAGATGCTAGCTTCAGTGGAGCTGCCCAAGGACAAAGTCTGTGCAACCAAGTAGCAAACTGGGCCTGGTGCTCCCATGAGAGCTGGAATAAAAGACTAACCTTCTTTAACTTATATATTTTGAGGGAACCATTTATGGAATACAGGATATGGGAGATTTATTTAGAAACCATATGGAAACATTTATACGTTGGTTTTGGTGGGTCTGGGATTAATGTAAGAAAATATGATACTACATACTTGTTGGCAGGATGGTGTTGGAGTAAAGGGTTCATCTTTCTATCAGTTCATTCAAAAGTGTTTGGGGATTTTTCCAGTGCTGAAGTGTATTGGGCACTAAATATTTACAAGAGAAATGGACTTACATATAGCTCAGTTGAAAAAAAGAGTGGATTTCATAAAAAGAGCAAATAACAACAACAAAGTAAAGACTTTGGCCTGGAATACAGCATATGAAATAGCTTAATCATTTCAGTTAGTGTTGTCATGCCCTACTGAAGTAATTTTTCCATGAATCACTTGTAAATGGTAATTCTGGTAAACTGTTGCCTTATGTCCATGTAGCCCCTTTCCTTTACAGTATCAGAAGCAGTAGACTGATGTGACTTGATGCTGGATTGGATCTGACTTTCCGATCTCACTCTGCTCAGGGGAGATTTAATCAGGAGCTGCACTGCTGAAAGAACCCTAGGAAGAATCCAGTCCATGGTTTCACCCAAAGCCTCTGAAAGTGTACAGCAAAAAGCTGCACCTCCTTCTTACCCAAATTTGCATCACATAGCTCTTTCTACTGTTAGAACTATAAGCTTCAATCTGCCATAGCACACAAGATCCTGTGTGAAGGTTCACAGTTGCTTTGCCAGTAGGTAAAAGCAATGTCAGTTTTCCTTGTACAAATCGCAGCTGAGTTTGCCAGAGAGATTAATAAAGAATGATGATCTGTGAGGCTGCTTTCCTTCTTTGAGCACCTGTAAAAGATGATTAATCATTCCCCACAGAAATATTTTTTAAAAATATTTTCTCACTTTCCTTTTTCCACCTGTTTCCTTTGAGACTACATCCAAAATTAGAATTTGTCACAAAATGTAGGTGGTAGAAAAGCCTTACCTGCTGCCACACAAATTAATATTATTTGGAAAAGTAAAGTAGAAAACAACTTATATAGTAAATAAAATGTATACAGACCTGTACCATAAATTATATCAGACAATCTCTCTCTCCATAGATTCTTCCCCTATCTTTAATATTACAGAAATTAATATAATCAGATAATATTCTCAGATGCCTATAAATGAGCACAGGAGATAGACAGAAAGACCAGTTTAGACAGTGTTGCCAAAATGTCAGCTATACAGAGCCCTGAGGCTGTAGGGGCCTAGGTTTCCTGGAACAGGACAAAAAGTTAGCATGATATTTGCTGAGAGCAGCATACATGTTGATACATGCTAAGAGCCCTGTGGTGACAGTGATATGAGTCTTCTAGGGAAGACAGATTACAAAGGGGCAGATCTTTATTTTAGGGCCATGTGGCCCCAGGCCAATGAGGACTACAAGATTAGCATCCCCAGTGCACCTGTAGCTTGCACTTCAGCTGGAAAGTACTTGTCTTCAGCTGGGAAGAATGAATTTAGAATAAAGATGGTGTGGGAAATAGTGAAAATCTTTGAAGGAAGGAAGAGACCATCAAGTAAAAGGGAAAATGAGGTTTACAAAGGGCTAGTGTTTCCTCAGGTCTAGGTTGTCTGGATGTATCTGTGGTGAGCAGCTGCCATTCAATTCTGAGTCTTTCCTGACAGGGGACTCCATGAAGGAAGTGCAGGTCCTGATGCTCTAGCATAAAAAGCATAGGCAACTCCAGGATCCTAGAAAGCATGGAGCTAGTCGTGACCTGGAACAGTGACTCACATGAGAGAAAGGTGCCAGTGCTCAGGCAGAATGTCAGGCACGTCAGCTGGTGAAGGAATTTGTTGGCATTGCACCTCAGCTGGTGCAGATACTTGGCCTTTTAAAATTTGATGGAGGTGCTATAACAGCTAATGTCTGCTGCGCTTCCAAAATTGCTGGGATCTGCATTTTTCCTGCAAATAGAAGCACTTACTCTAAAAGTGGGTAAAAGATTCTGTTCTGTGAAAGTGTTTCTGACACATAGCAACCTGGGGACAACTGTAAGTATGGCATACTTAGGGAATGAGACTCCTGAGGAGGCTACTATAGCTAATATAATCGCCTGGGGAAGTATTCAAAACGTATGTCCTAAAATAAACACTGCCTGCTTACACACAATCTTTTCAACCGCTCCAGTTCTTTCACAGGAGCACTGGCTTCTAGGTTTAATCCCCTAAGACTTCAAGATCTTTAAAAAGTTTTATTTTTTCTTTCCTGTTTTACACAGATTTTCAAGAGCATCTTCTCTGATCTTACCTTGTTCTTTTTATAGCAGAAACCAGGTTGTTTCTGTTATTGTTAACTGGTCACAAATGAACTGGACTTATTAATTCTCTGGTCCTCACTAGTCCTAGACTTCTTACTACTAGAAGGAACAAGCTGGCTTATTACAAGGTTATTTCCAATCTTTATCATGATTTGGGCTGATTTCCAGCATATGCTGTTAATAAAATGGTAGGCATATGTGTTTATTTCTCTCATGGTAGAACACGTGTACAGTGAATATGCTGATATTGTCAATTTTTATTTTCTATTTTCTCCACTGGAGCAAGATACATGTTATACTAGACTGCAGTACACAGTCATTTATCTATGGACAGATATCTCTAGGTATTCAAATTTTTTTACAAGATTTTTTGGTAGATCACTTTTCTGTATGGGACACACTTTAATTTTAAACCACAGAATAAAATCCTTCAAATATTACTTAACAGAATCAATATTCTCTGTTTCTCCAGTGATGCTGACTTTACAATCCTTCATTAAATAGATCAATGCATTTCCATCACATTGGTATTCTTACTTTACTGATAAATTAATTTTGTGTCTATCTCTTCTGAAAATTTTATAAATAGTAAAGAAAAATCAAGCTTTGCTTTTATGTTTCTTTCGTATCTGAAGGAAAGCACTTTATAGAATTTCTGTTAAGATCTGCAATAAATATTAAAAATTCAAATGCTTCTACTGTAAGAGGAGCTTTAAGAAGTGTCTTTCTTTCAGAGACACCAAGTTACTCTGAGCCACAGAAGGCTCCAAGATTATTACGAAGTGACTACAAAATCCAGTTATTTGAACTGAATTGCAGTTCTCTGAGTTTGACCTCAACTGTGACTGAATGTTGCAAATCATATGGTATGCACAATGGAAGCAGAAAAAAAAGCAGCAACAGTGAGATGGAAAAGACCTTACAGAAGTAAATTTCTATGAACAGGCTAGTGTTCGTAGTGCTATCCAAAATAGCTTTCTGAGTGCTGCCCTTTACTGCTATGAAAAAACCCCAACATTCCAACAAAACCTCCAGTATAAACTCCTCTTATTAACCTGTCTGCTACTAACATTTCCTCCCTGGGTTGCTTTTGCTCTAACCCACTAGAGAATGGCTCCATCAGTAGTGGGGAATTAAGCCACAATGAATCAGGTGAACTTCAACAGAGTTCTAGCTCTTATGAACATAAAAGGTCACCCAAAGAATTATTAATCCTTAATCCATCCATATCAACAATGAAAGAAGTATGTTTTGAAGGGAAGCACTAAAGGAATATTCTGAAGAGTCTTACAAGAATAGTAATATTCAAAAAGGGAAAATATCTGTTAACTCATTATCATATTCTATGGCTGAAAATCTTTGATAGAAGGTGGTTTTTTACTAGATGTAGCCTGTGTTTGAATCTGTTATTCATCTGCGTTAGTTTTAGGAAGCTTTTTCTTTCTCCTTGCTTGTAAAATTGATAAAAGAAGCTTTATTTGTGAAAATCAGCTTTTGTTCCATCTAACTAGTTGTATCTTTAAAGTTTGGTATAACCTAATCTGCAAATAAACTTTATTACCTGGAAAGTGTCCTGATATAAAATACCTCTTGCTCTTTTGTTAACAGTCCTCAGATAAAGAACTGTAGTTACTTACCCATGACACATAAAATACTAATTCTGTCCTCTGCTTTCATATAAAAATTTGTTTACATTTACTTAGTCTAGAGTTTATATTAATTTATAATAATAAGTAGAAATAAGTAAAACAAGTAAGGAACTTGCTATTCTATCACTTATACTCTAAATTATATAGAAATCGATAAAATAAGTGAACAAAAAATATTTACTTCTGAATGTATTTGTCAATCTTAACTTAGAAGGTAATTATATGCAAAGAGAATTAGAAAGAGGAAAGGTAATTGGAAAGATAAATGGAAGAGGAAGTGATTTCTCACGTCAGTTTTTTGTTGTATATATGGAATGTAAATTGAGAAATGTAGGGGGTTATAATGCCTTGGATTATGGGACCCTCTCCCTCTTTCTGCTGAGGCCTGTGTGTTTAAGGCACTTGTTGGTCTTTTATGGTGTCTAGGCATTGCTAAATAAGTTTAAAAAATGTGAAAACCTTCCACCGAACTACCTTGGCTATTTGCAAAGCTCAAGGAAGGATTTTGTTTGTTTATTTTTTTGAGAGATGGACTGAAAGATTTTAAAAGGTGATAAGCCAGTCAAGAGGGTTTGGTGTACCAAGGAGATCCTTGATAGCTGATAATTCAAGAAAATACCTCATCAAACAGGGATGGCAAGCATGTCTTCACTCCTTTGAACCTTCAGTGTTGATAAGGTTTTATAAGATGTCATTTCTAAGAAAATTTGTTTTTCAGATATCTGGTTCATAGGTAAGGGATTTTCAGTATGAGGAACATAACAAAAAGTAACTATGTCTTCATTTGAACAAAGGAGTAATATCCTTTATCTGAAGGCACAGATCTGCCTTTCAGCAATTTTATTCACAAATCCAGTGCAAAAAAAAATCTCTGGAGTCACTTAAAAAACCCTGTCAGTAGTAGCCTATGTGAAACCAATAGACTATTCATGGGAACTTTGTAATTACTGACTGAATATTTTGAAAGACGTTGCTAGTAGCAATCCAGGGTAAAATGGGGAAAAAGATGGTGTACTCACATTTCACCAGCAAGGCAGATACTGACTTTACAGAGCCTTAAGATCTTTCAACTGCTTTCTGTGATTTGTCTGGGATGAATCAAATGACTGAATCCTGGAATACTTCATTGAAGGCTGCTTTTGTCAAACAGAGAAGAAACAAGAGAAGGCTGACCTACCTCTTTGCTTACAGAAAGTTTTATATTTGCTAGTATTACATATTTAAAACACTTTCTGTAACAGGCCAGGCACTAATGTTATGAAGTGACTGAGTGTATATCTACTGAAGAGATTTTACAGTGCTTCCAGCCACCAGACAGAGATGGACTGACATTTTCCTGGAGACCAAAACAGTCATTATGGGACAACTGAAAATTGATCTTCCCCTCTCTCAGTCCCTTTCCCTGCTTGAAAATGGCAGAGGGTCTGATGTTTGGAAGCAGGAACCCCCAGAAAAGCTGTTATTAACTGATAGAAACAACTGGAAAAAAAAATTTCTAGCTGGTAACACACAAACCCAATGTACTTCAATTGTTTAGTCACTCCTTCCATCACACTCTTATCTCTGTATTATTATGCTTTATCTTTTTCACAAGCCACTCTGGGTCTAAGTGTGTAACATAATTACATTGGGTTAAAGAAGACTTTTTTTTTTTTTTTTCCTGCAAGTGCCTGCAGAGTACATCTTGTTCTTCTAATAGGACAATATTGACAAAAAATAATAAAGAAAAAGATTTTTCCTTAGGAGAACATAATAAATAGACCTATAAAATTTAGGCTGCAGCCTTCTCATCAACTTGCTAAATATATGTATTTCATCTACAAGACAAGCAGAACCTGGGATGTGAATAGCAAACCAGAATCTGACCATCACTGGGTCTGTAAGAATGACCTAAAGAGACTTCTTTCATCTATGTACTAAAAGCACATAAAAATTAAACTGGAATTGGTGCTATTGATTTGGTTCTGGTATTGGTTTCTTTGCAAGCCTGCTACAGTCTCCAGGGCTTTTGTGTTTTTCAGAACAGATGCATAGTTTTTGCTTAAGAAGATGGGTTCGGGAGAACTGCAGTACGTTGGGCTCATTTCCATTATGCTTAGAGGGTTTTTCTACTGTCACTGAGGTTAAACCAAGAGATCCAAGTTAAAGTACCCATCTGCTAAACAAAATATGTTACTCTAAACCTATGAGAAAATTAGAAATAAATCCTGTGATTCTAGGAGTGAAAGAAATGAAAGTAGTCAAACAGCAGGAAAAGTCAAAGGGAATAACAGGTGTCAGGACTGGGATAAAAGCAGGTGTATATACTTGGTGACAGGATGATGTGTGTTACGGCAGTATATGTAGGAAAGGTTCTTGGACAGAACTGGGTGAATGCAGTTTTAAGGAAAAAGTAGCATCTTTCACCATTTACAGTACTGAACTAAAATGCTTTGAGTATAAACTGCTTCTGAGGTAAGGCAGGGAAGGTCTGCCTCAAAGGCAGAGAAAATCCTTTTATTTTTCAAGCAGTGTGTATGAGCTATTTATTTTATGGATCTTGCAAGCCATTGCTCTGATGAGAAGAACTGACTAGTGAGATTGACTTCACTGGCCCTTGGTGAACTCCCACTCTGGGGTTCAGTGGTGAATCTCCCTTCCTTCGCTATGTCAAGAGCATGACTAATTTACACAATCTATCTCCTTCTGTACAACTTCCACTGGAGTCAATGCAAACTGTGTGCCTGAAGCCAAGGGCAGAATTTGGCTCAGAGAGAGTATAACAGTTCCAGTGCTTTGCCAAATGAAATACATTTAGAGTCTGACATGCACAGTTGGATGCAGTAAGTAAAAAATCAGTTTTGCTGGATACAAGGCTTCACTGACTAGGGCTACTTTCTCCTCATCATCACTAAAAGATGTACTTTATAAGAAAAACTGTGCGAGATCAAACCAGAGACTTACCTTTCCTATTGTTCATAGAGTGATACGTTATGCAGTTCTGAAGTTTCCAGTGCTTTGTGGCTTAGGACTTTCTGTGTCAGAGGCTGTATTTTTTATTTAGCTCTATGTCAATTATAATAAAAGTTGTGCCAAGTTTAATTGCTTTCTTTGTCACAGTTTCTTGAAACACAGTTCTTTTAACTCATTCCAAATAATTTCCCAAAACTCAGCAGCACTAACAGCACAGTTGACTGATACAATCTGTACCTCATTTAAGACAGCCATTTAGCTTGTCGAGTTGTTGCTGAACAACAAGTATTTTAATGCTAAATCACAGCATCTCACAGTTCACCAGTGTCAGAAACATGGGTTCTTATGTGGCCTTTTCTTGTGAGATTGTTCTCATGAAATGCTATTCTGAACTTCATGCAAATAACTACCTTGTGGAAGTAGCCTTTTAGTCCTCTTCTGTCTTTTTCACATTACATGTAGGTAATTCCTGTGGGATCATCTCTTCTTGTCATTATAAAAATTAATTGAACGAGATTGCACATATGGACAAGAACACAGCTATTCACAGACTTTTGCAGCCTACAGGAGTCTTGCGTGGGAACCATTAGTTGTGGCTATTTGTTGTTCCCTAAAAACACAGTGGCTTACAGACATTTATGTAAACAAATAGAAATAAACCAATGTTTTTAAGTGTTAACTGCATATACCTAAAGTGATCTGGGTTTATTTCTGGGTTGGGATTTTTGAGGCTTTTTTGGTGTTGTTTTTACTCTGTGAGAATGCTGCTTCTCTTCCCTAGTGTTTTTTTTTATCTTTGCCTTTAAATTTACAATTCCTACATTTGGTAAGAAAACTCACATGAGGAAATTCCTTCACTATAAATTATTTTCATAGAAATCACCAATTCATTCAGCCTCCTTAAAATATCCAGTCTTCACTCCAGTAAGGAATCTGGTCTCTCTGACCTGTCAAAGTTCAAGACTTTTATCGGTTGCTCCCTTTAAAGCAACAAGACAGAAAACCTTGATTTTGGATTGTATGATAGTTTATAATACTTCTGTGCAGTGCAGCATACAAAGCCAGATTATTTTTCTTCAAAATTGTCATCACTTTGTGCAATGTTCCCAGAAAGCACTTCTTTTCTAGCTAGATGTTTCAAGAATGGAACTGTCAAAAATTTCACAGACGTAAAGAGATTGGTATAAAAAAAATCGAGGTGAAAACACTTTGATTAAAACAATGGGAGATGTTTGGGATTCTTTTCCCCCTCAGCATGTGGATTTTAATAACTGCTGTTTGTTATTAATTACAGAACATACTGCACCTTCTAATAAACACATCAGAGGAGAATCAAGCTAATTTGTTATATTCCCCTTTGGATATGGTTCTCTATATACATAATATTTAGACTAAATCCTGTGACTAAATTTTTTTCCATTGACAGCTTAGGGAGGCTAGTTCTCAGCAATCTGAACTACAGGGGATCTGAATCACTAATCACACTCATAAACTAAAATGCCACACTGTACATGACTGTGACGTTAGGTGCCTAGAATAGACCAAAGGTGCTTAACTCATATGCATTTCTTTAAGCAATTAAACCTTAGCACTTGATACTAAAAACCTTCATGTATGTGTGAAGTTAGCTTTCAGCATGTGAGAAGGTTTGCAGAGCCTGAAAGAAGGGGAGAGAGAAGCACGAGTAAGATTAGAACATTATGTAACATAGTGACTATCACCTGGGAAGATCTTAACATATTTTATGTATCATTTGAAATATTTCCACACAAAATTACATTATATGATGTACAGTTATCAGCTAGATGTGCCACAGCTGGTATTTTTTTCTTTATTCGCATTTGTACAATATGAATGTGTAATACAGAGGAAACAACTTATATGGAACAGACAAAGAAATGGAAGAATCAAAAGACTGTATATGAATAATTAAACAGCTTAAAGTTATTGCAATCCAAGCATATATATTTAATTAATCAGAATGAAGAAAAAAAAGTAAAATATAATTAATTTTATAGAAGTGTCAGAGCTTCTTAATAGAATAAATCTCTTGTGTGAAATATTTAGGTAATGACTATCATAAAGGAGACTGCTTTAGAGTGCGATAATGTGTTCTGAAAGACTCCTCTGTTCTGTGTCAGTTAGGAAGAAGATGTCATTATACTTGGCAGTGTGTTCATTGTGCCTAATTCTCAATGAGCTGTAGCTGAGTAGACCTGGAATGTATGCCAATACTTCCAGAGTACCTGCCATCCTAGCCATAAACCCACACCATCAGTCATGACTGGGATTGACCCCAAAATATTTTAAAAATTTGTTGCCTCACCCTCTGGGTGGTTTTTTTTTTTGTGTGTGGGGGTTTTTTTGTTTGTTTTTTTGTTTTGTTTTGTTTTGGTGGGTTTTTTTTTTGTTTTTTGTTTGTTTGGTTGTTTTTTTTTGTGTTTTTGTATTGTTTTGTTTTGTTGTTGTTGTTGTTGTTTTTTAGGTTTTGTGTGTGTGTGTATGTGTTGTGTTTTGTTTTGTTTTTTCTTTCTTACTTCTTGATGTCCCGAGTATACCAGAGAGAGGCTGAGCTGATGAAAAAAAAAGTCTGATGTAGGAATCTAAAAGCCATTCTGCTGTTATTTTTGTAAATCTTACCTGTGGACATCTACAAAGAGAACAGAGGTTTTTTATTTATTCTTCTTTATGTCTTCTGACATATTTCTAGATTTGTGACTGATTTGATCACCAGAATTCCTGGAAGTGAGTGAAGTTAGGAAATATCTGCTACATTTTGTTACCATCATTTTCCAGCGGTATTACTCTATATAAGCAATGTGAGAACATTGTGATCCTCTGCCGCTCATTATGGGTATGTAGCTGCATCTAAGAAGGCTTACTAAAAATATCATAAAGTTCATTATGCACTACTATAACTAACTATTCTCATTAATTTTGAAAATGCCTGTAAGTTATATTGGTATTGAATACACACTAATGCATGGAAAGATTAGATTGTACAGTGAAGGGGCAGATGGTCTTTGCCTTGAGGAGCTTACCACCTGAAAATACAAAAGAAATATAGGGTGTATGCATGGAAATGAAAGCTTCACCACACAGGAGTAGAGTGGGGATAAGAAGGGTTGAGTCACCAGGAAGGAATGAGCAGCAGCCTGTCAGGAAACACCCTGCGAGTTCCAAACATTTTTATTTTTGTTTTATAGGGGGTTGAGTAGGTGGAGATCAGTTAAACAGGACCAAGAAAAGGCAGGGAAAGAGATGTGAGGGCATTTCAGGATGTGGAGAAGATAGGGGGAACAAGCAATGGGATGAAGATGAGGGTAAAGGGAGAGGTGTGGGGGCGAGATGGTTTGCAACAATCAGCACATGGGAAAACATAATTAAAAATCATGGGTGTCTGTCAGCTGTTAAGCTTCTTTTACCTTTGCTATGTCTGCTTCATTGTCAGACTGGATCCTCCCTGTAGTCTCTTCCTCATTCCAGGCTGCTCCTGTCATTGTTTAACAGAGTTGTGCATGAACCGTGTGTGCAGACTGAAGCCATAAAATTATACAGTGCGCTTAACTAAAAGATTGAAAAATTACTTTACTGCGACAGTCTACACAATAGTTGACACTTAGGCTACTGTAGTCAGTAAGAAACCAATGATTTTTCCTTTGGCAGATGGAAATTGTTCTTACACCACATTAACTTTTAGGGCTGGAAGGGGAAATTCTCCCTATACCTATCCCTCTTAAAGATTCATATAGCTAATAATATTTCTCACTTATGCTTGAGACAGAAACCTCAAAAATGGTCTCTGTGTGTGTATTTCCTTAGGTCAAGTGATATATTAATTTATCTAATATTGTAATGTTTTGCTTTTGTGATGAGCAGTTTTAATTTTGTTTTTAAAACTGATAGTGGATTTAAGTTAAATAAATATTCTGCTGTAAGTCCCGTATCATTTCTAAGTTTTTTTTTTCCACTACCACCCTTTCTTTCTCAGGGAAACAAAACCCAATTAAGGCCCAATTTTATTGGTCTTCCTCATTTCTCCCCACAATTTGTTTGGATACAGAAGCTTATTTTTCTTAAAAGCTACATTAAACTAGAAGAGTTTGAAATGGAGAGGCCCTGTGTTCCCTGATTTCTTGTGTAAAACATGATGAAAAATGTAAAGTAGATTCAAACAGCATCTAAATTGAATAGTGACAGTACCATGGCTGAGCCATATAGGCTGCATGACTGGTTTTTTAAGTTCAGTTACTGGCTGACAAAACTACACTCATGGGACCCCAATATCTCCAATCCATAACCTTATTTTCCAGTCAAAGTTCAGAAGAAAATCCACCCAAAATAAGAAAGGAAACCCAGACAAACCATTCTCTGTATGAAGCCAGAGGTTTTTTTGCAATTCAGTAAATTCAGCCCTTCTATCTATAAGCTCAACATCTGCATTGTCAGCACTTACTCTTTTAAGTGGAATTAGTAAACAAAACATCAATGGAAAACCAAGCTGATTTCAATATTGTTCAACAAAGCAGGAATCATCTGACACTGTAGGAACTTCTTATCCCATTTTCTCTGAACAGCAGGGTATGAGCACTTTAATATTAAGATATTTTATTTTCTCTAAAAATTACACTGAAGACTGAAGCTTGGTGTATGTCATTTATAAATACTTGAATTTTGCAATTGTTTCCATACAATGTGGAGACAGAACATGCTAGAATTCCTAACGTATTGAATATTCTTACTACTGAAGTCTCACTTTCAGTATGTTGTGTCAAACTTGCACTTTTTGATCACATATGCTGAATTTCTCACAGAATAAACTTTTTTATTTATTTTTCAAGCAGCTTCTCTCATGAAAGCGCATCTAATGGAACGCTATTTGCAGCCTGCGTGCAGTAACACTTCATTCAAACTAACACCTCTACCCGGAGCTCATTAAATCAGCACTTACATGCCTTCAATACAAAGGGAATAGTTTCAGGATAAGCACTGGAAGTCTGATCTCCTTTTACACAGATTATCCTTTTTTTCACCCCTGCTGTAGGCATTACGTGAATGAACTTATTCCTGAAATACTGTAGCAAGAAACAGCTTCTTCCTCTCTCTTATTAACCTGTCATGAAATGTAGCTGAGAACTAGATATTCCACTGAGGTGTATTAGAAAATTTAGGAGATTGTGTAGAATTTCTCACAATAAAAAAATGCAAATGTTCATCTTCTACCAACCTACAAATTACTATTCATTGTAAGCATTTTTTTTCAGCTTTGTAGAACTAAAACTTTTTCATGAATTAAAAATATGAATGTTAAAAAATGAATGTGTCATACATTAAATATATTTAAAAGCCAGTCAGAATCTAATTGAATGAGATATGATCATATTGCTAAAAAGCCTCCTATCTTTTTTTAACACAGAAGTCCTAACTTTGAAAATGTAGCTTTAAACATCTCTGGTTTGTTTTTACTTTCCTTTTCCATTCACAGCTTTTCAAATGTCAACCACTGAGTCCCAGCTAGTGAAGGAGAATCTCATTCCTGTGTAGTGATCAGGCACCTCATTCAAAAGGTGACATTCACCAGGCACAGTGGGTGAGTCTTTTGGAAATTCAAGTTGATAACAACAGACTTGGGTCTTGAGTAGTTAGATGTTTACTTTGGTTAAGGTCTTATTCTACTACCATTAAATAAATAAATGGATCCAAATGTTGTCGATGAAATAAATGCCTAAAAAATTTGAGTCTTTGTTTTATTTTGTCCAGAACTCCATCTTACATACAGATCCCTGAACTAAGAGTCCTGGTGGGATGAGGGTGGTACAAAAAGACAGCTAAAGAAGAGATATATCTCCTTTGCACATGGAAACACCTAAGTAACTGCAGCAGTGTCTGTATTCTCTTGACTAAACATTATGACTTATCTCCCGACTTAAATAATGCTCCAAGGGAAACAAGCAGGCCACATAAATACCCCATCTTCACATATTTCCTAGGAAAGTGAACACTCAGTGTGTATTTACATTGGTAAGCTTTCCTGACAGCCATGACAGGACTCCTTTATAACTGAAGTAGCAAAAAAGATCGTCCAATCTCTATATAAGCCTACATCTGTGAGAGAAATCAGGATTCATCTTGGTGATAGAAAGTATCATGAAGGAGAGCAGTGAACAATGCTAAGGCACTCACAATCCTACATTTCTGATATATGTTATTATTTATGTTTGGTTTTGCAATAGTACCTTGAAGCTCTATCCAAGAATTGCCAACAGCTCAGGAATCACAGTATGGGTCGTCACAGACAGCCACAACAAAACAGAGCTCGTGCTCTGAAGACCTTAAATTTAAAAGGAATGACAAATACTGAGGAGATGACTGGGACCTGAAGCCAAGAGAGTTATAAAAAACATTTGCTACAATTCACAGATCTGTGGCAGAGTCATGAATAGACCACTGTTACAGCATGTTGTCTTGTGTTTAACCATCAAAATTACTTTTTTTCACTGTATGTGCTAGAGATTTAAAGTTATGGTAACGAAAGCATATAAGCAACCATTGCAATCCTTACTACTCTACTGATCAGATGTCTCCTAGAATTTACAGTTCCAAGTTGTATTAGATCCAAAACTACTATTAGATACTGCACAGCTGAGCATTTTAGAGAACACCTTTTTTGGCACCTGAAGGGGCATCAAATGCAGTTTGAAAACATGAGGTGAATATGTAACCTCCACTTTACAAAGCAAGAAGCAAAGAGTAGGGAGTTAATGTCAGTTTTTTCCCTGACAGGTTGTATCAAGTGAAGACCCTTAGGGATCTCTCCTAGATCATGTACCTTTCAACATATCCATAAATTTACTGGACAGAGAGAACTAACAAAAAGACAGAGTTTCCTAAGAGGCATAAGTTATTAAATGCAATAAGAAAAAGAAGCTTCCTACAGTGGTCTTTGCAGAAGGACCTTAATGAACTGAGTGAACGGGCAATTGACTGGCAAGTCAAAAACAATACAGTAAAGCTGAAAATGGCATAGGGAAGGATGACAGCAATGATTAAAGTTGTGGAATGGCTTCAGTACAACAGGTAACTAAATAGACTAGGACTCCAGATTGAAAAATAAATTAATTAAGTGGGATATGAATGCTTTCTGAAAAAGATATGTGCCCAGAAAAATGGTGCTGGAAAACAATTATTTGCTGTTTCTCCTAATGCAAGAATTAGGGGAAATCTGATGAAAGTGGCAGGGGCTAGGTGGAAAATGAAGAAAAAAAGAGATTGCATCCATGGTAGACAAGCTGTGGAACTCTGCACCTTAAGTTCTTGTGGATACTGAAAGTTCACTTGGGTTCAGAAAAGTGATTAGACATTAGGGAAAAAGTACCAATAGTGTTCAACACAAAGCTACTGACTGTGCCTCAGGAAGGCTTTCTGTTGCAATTTTATGGAGAACAACAAAGTAAGTAAGGGAACTGTAACTATATTCTAGTCCTGTTCTCTGGGCACCTGCTGTTGGCCACAGTCAAATACAGTACTGCAATAGGTGGATTTTTTTGCCTGCTCCAGCTGTTCTTAGGATACCATAGGTGCTGGATGGGCACAATTAGGTTTGTCAGTATAAATCATAACAGTTCACATGCTGAATGGGAAAAGATCTAAACCAGTCATACTTATGCTGAGGACAAGTCTGTCACTGTGGTAAAACTCTAATTTGACCTCAGTGTTAGCACAGGATCCTATTTAAGTATGCAGCAGTGCTTTCACTAGAAGATAATGGACATTAGCAGGAAACACTCAGCACCAAACAGGGTCAGACCTCAAAACATAATTAGCTTAGAACATAATTTGCTTAGAACAGAATGTGAAATTTCAGACAATTTGTCTGCTTTTACCTCACCAATCAACAAAGCAAGGATAAAGGAAGGATCAGCTCTGTGGTAGGGTTCTGCCGAGTTCATTCTTGCATCATGTGGCTCAGAAAATGAGTTCAGTCTTGCTGAAGTCAATGCCGATTTGTGATCACACTGACTCTCCTGGATCTTACTGCCTTAATAAGACAAATGCTGGCTGGAATGGAAGCTTTGCCTAAGCAGGTTTTGGAATAGGTAACACAGACCCTTTGGGGATCTTCTGTGGTGTGTATTCCTCTTGAGAGCAATTGGATTCCTTTCAGCTGTCACACCACCATTCCATATTTGAAATTAAAATTAAAAAGAAAAAAAGTCAGGTTCAATTTAAAATTAGAAAAAAAATTAATAACAATTAAATATTTCACTTCATAAATGACCATGCAATGTATCTGGCAGCTTTGACAGGAAGTCTGCAGAATGAAAAAAACAGTGAAGTTTATGAGTGTTTTTACAAACTGTTATTCTCCCTCCTCCAAATCTCTGGCATCACAGGTGAAGCATTGTGGGGCTGGTATCTTGACTTACCATTTGCTCTCAGGCTCTGCAGGGAGTGTCAGGGCATCAGCACTGATGTTCAGAGCAAAGCTGTGAAAACAAATTGCAGTAGATTAGTTGGGCTGCTGACCAGGTTATTTAGCGTTAACCAGTTTTTGTGCCCTTACATCTTAACCAAACAAATTGCCCTTTTCCATTCTTTTATTTGTGCATGCACTTATCGAGGAAAACAGTGTTTGCAAGGGGACATTTTATTAAATAGGATGATTCATTTAAGAAGTGTTTCTTTGACTCTAGAATGCCAATATATTTTTCTCTTTAATTAAGAAGGCAAACAATGCAGAAGGCAAATATTAAAGTGCTAGTTATCTGAAAGTACTTGATTGTCTGAATGAGAAATAAAAGATAATTCTAGAATTGGAGCCTGTTTATGCCATTTTGAACAGTTGTTCTTATATTGATGGCTTGTTTGTTTACAGTAAGGTCACTCAGGAAGTGAGTGCTATTCTGTGAAAATTAGTATTGGTGTATCACCTTCAAAATGAAGATATAAAAAGATGAGGTAGATACTTCAAAGCTAAACATTTCTCTCCCAATTTATTTTTCTCACCTTCCAGAAATGTTTTTAAATGATTTGTCAACTTGATTTGTCTGTTATTTATAACTTAATATATTTGTGGTTAGAAGTAATGGAGGATGAATGAGGTAGAATAGTCATTTCTAGGTTGAAATCACAGGGAATTAAAGAGGAATTGTTACCCAGCTTTTTATTAAAGGCACCAGGGGTCACATTCCCTTAAAAGAAAATACTACAACATGGTTTGAAAATAACTTTTTTTTTTTTTTTTTTTTTTTTTGACATTTTAGAACTACAGCAATTTTTAAAGGGTTGTCATTTGTTCTTAAGTATTGAGATTTAGCATCAACTTTTTATTTAGTGCAGCAGCAGAAAACTTTGAGCTTGCCCTGGCTTTGTTGTGAATGAGTAGATGCTGTCATATTACTAATGCTTCAAGAAATTCATTGGGCTATTTATTCTGCTTTTGTTGCTTTAGGGCTTATGCACTTTTTTTTTTCCTCCCCTGGGGTTTCTGTTGAATTGTATACAGTCAGTACTTGTTCATAACTTTCCATTGAAAACCTTGTCTAATAATATCATTATCAGTTGTTCTCAGGAACAGTATGAATTGCTATTACCACACACTTAGATTACAAGGTTAGTATTTGTGACAAGCCTGACCCAAGTTTAATAATTTGCATCTTGTCCAAGTGACTGATTTTAAGCTGTCTTGGAGAAAGAAAATAAAATCCCCTCAAACACATCTCTCAAACTCTGTACAGGATGGCAGGTTGGTCTTCTCTATGCAGAGAAATTGGCATGACAAATTACCAAAAGATCCTCCAGAGATGTGCACCGGCACTTGAGATCACATTTTTTACTTTTTCCATTTTGAAGCATTGATTTTAAGCTTTCAAACTAAGTGTGTAAGCAGGAAGGAGAGATTAGTCCAGGAGGAAAGGGGTTAAAGAAGTGTTTTGAAATCCATTGCTAGGCTTAATAAATATTGCTGTGGTTAATTCATTCATTTTTAGACATTCCTCACTCAAGTTATTTTTACTCATCAAATTCACACTTCATACCTTAAAAGAAAGGTTGAATTAAGCATTCTTGCCCTAGGCTATCTTAATGAACCTGAGATGCAAAGTCTAATTTAAAAAAGTAGGTACTTTGACAGCACTTCCAAAACAAATAACTTATACACAGTCCTAGCTCAAAGCAAATGCTCCAGGAATAACTTGTTTATTATTTATATATAAGCTCACTTCAAACTGTTACTCCTGGGGTGGAGAGCAGCTGGAGTAGGCAGGGCATGCATTTGTTTTCTTACTTTCCAATGAGATTATCTCAAAGATATTTCTCCCCTTCTCCTCCTTTGCGTTCTTCACATAAAGCAGAATTAAGCACAGCTGTTAGGGAGCAGAAAAGGTGAAACCTCATCTTTTTGCAATCCTGTATCTTTTCATTAAGCTAATTAACTTAGATCACCACTAAACTCATGTAGATGCTCCTATTTAGCTTTGAATCATCTAATTTGCAACTGACTTTACCAAACTGGAACAAGTGTATCTTCAGAGCCTCTTATTCCTCTTTCATTGAGCAGGTTTCAAATGATCAGCAAAGCCTAAGAATTCCAACCTTCATAGAGAACCAGCAGACTCTGTCTTCTTTTTTCAGTGCTTTAGTTTATCACATGTTAAAATTCTGACAAATGAGTGGGAGAATGTCTGTTTATTGCTTGTAGGGTTTGCTGGAGAAGAACTGTCAACCAAATCCCACTAGGCAGTGAAAAGAATGGGAATTCCATGTCTTTTAAATAGCAAATTTGCTGAATCTTAGATATTAGTCTGAATTTCAGCTTTATCATAAGTAAGTACATTTCATAAAGTTTCTCTGGCTATGTGATTAGAAATGGCATTACTGGGTGGTTTTAAGGAACACTTTCCTACCTCCCAGCTCTTCTGGAGAATATATCACAAATCCAGCAAGTCTGTCAAAGATAAATGCATGCTCTAAGTACTCTGGATGCCACATGAGGCACCAGAATGCTGCTAACTAAAGAAGCAGTTCCTCCCCACAAAACAGGGACTTCTCTGCTCTTATCTTACAAATGACCTAATTACAAAGAAAGAAAAGAAGAATATTGTGGAGATTAAATGACATTTCCCTCTGCCAGCTTCTTATTTTGGGCTGTGTAGAAGTGATTTTGTCCGCTGGGACATACAGAGGGACATTAATTTACTTTAGAGTGAGGCTTTTTATGCTGCACATTCATGGTCTGCTTTCTTCCTCTGCAGTAGGGCACAGTCTTCAGGAAGTTGTGAGATTAGAGCACTAGGACTTTAACGACCTTTTTTTTTTTTTTTTGAGGAATGTTTGGCTTCCTCTGATGCTCAGACTTATTCTCTCATTAAGGGATGGACTATGGCATTGCCCATTGTCTGTCATAAGAACAAGAGGATTGTTTTATGGCCACATTCCTTATTTCCACTCAAGGCACAGTTCTGTGTGTTCCCTCTGACACACTGTCCTGGAAGTGGCAACTTTTCAGGATAGAGAGAGGTACTGAATTTATGCCTACTTATAAGAAGCAGTAAGTCTGTAGCATCTGATTTTTCAGTGCCAAGGTCCCAGCAAACCTTGAATGGAACCTTTCATCCTTTTCAAGCCACTTTTCACATGGGCAGTCCCTTCCAGTTTTGAAGCCTTTCTACCATCAGTGTCCATTAAGTATCTCATATTTATGCAACAGTGGTGTTCCTCAGGAGTTTGTGTTGGGACTGGTACAAATTAACATCTTTGTCAGTGACATGGACAGTGGGATCAAGTGCACCCTCAGCAAGTTTGCTGATGACACCAAGCTGTGTGGTGTGGTTGACATGCTGGAGGGAAGAGATACCATTCAGAGGGACTGAGAAGTGGGCTTGTGCAAATCTCATGAAGTTCATCAAGGCCAAATGCAAGGTCCTGTACATGCTTTAGGCAATCTCAAGCATAAATACAGGCTGGGTGAAGAGTCAGGTGAAAGCAGCCCTGAAGAGAAGGACTTGGGGGTATTGGTGGATGAAAAACTGTATGTAAGGCAGCAATGTGTTCTCACAGCCCTGAAAGCCAATCGCATCCTGGGCTACATCAAGACAAGTGTGGCCAGCAGGTCGAGGGAAGGATTGTCCCCCTCTACTCTGCTCTCATGAGACCTCACCTGGAGTACTGTGTTCAGTTCTGGGGCCCCAAGCATGGAAGGACATGGACCTGTTGGATCAGGTCCAAAGGAGGGCCACTAATACGATCAGGGGCCTGCAGCACCTCCTCTATGATGACAGGCTGCAATAATTGAGGTTCTTCAGTCTAGAGAAAAGAAGGTTACAGGGAGACTTTACAGCAGCCTTCAAGTACTTAAAAGGGACCTACAGGCAAGGTAGATAAGGACTCTTTATCAAGGAGTATGGTGATAGAAGAAGGGGTGATGGTTTAAAACTGAAAGAAGGTAAAATTAGATTAGATACTAGGAAAAAATCTTCACTGTGAGGGGGGTGAGACACGGGAATATTCCCAGAGAAGTTGTGGATACCCTCTCTCTGGAAGTGTTCAAGGCCAGGTTGGATAGGGCTTCGAGCAACCTGATGTAGTGGAAGGTGTCCATGCCCTTGGCTGGGGGGCTTGGAACTACATGATGTTGAAGGTCTGTTCCAACCCAAATCATTACAGTGTCACAGAATCATAGAATCATTAAGGTTGGAAAAGACCTCCCAGATCAAGTCCAACCATCTACCTTATTATCATGACGAGTAAAGCATGTTCTGAAGTACCATGTCTACATAGTTTTTGAACAGCTACAGGGATGGTGACTCCGTCACCTCCCTGGGTAGGCTGTTACAATGTTCACCACTGTTTCAGTGTAGAAATTTTTCCTAATATCCAGTCTAAACATCCCTTGGCATAACTTAAGCCCATTGCCTTCTTGGCCACCTGGGCACACTGCTGTAATCATAGAGACATTCTA
The DNA here is from genome assembly GCA_024611175.1 of Megaceryle torquata. Classification (NCBI taxonomy): domain Eukaryota; kingdom Metazoa; phylum Chordata; class Aves; order Coraciiformes; family Cerylidae; genus Megaceryle; species Megaceryle torquata. The sequence goes on from JANIJG010017339.1 coordinate 36,430, forward strand.
TAATTCTATAACAAAAATCAAGTTATATGACTATGTACACAAGCCACTTCAAAGTTCTATGTAAGAATACAAAATGCTATCTTATCTTGAAACTCCTGTGATTTGTCCAGACTAAGGGAAAGAATGTGTGAATTGTACTGATTTGGGTGGACCAATTGCTAAGCTGTTGTTTCAGTCCTGGGAGAAGAAGCTGGAGCAAAGCTCCAACAAGAAAGCAAGGTTGTCATGGAGTAAAGATATTAATGTAAGTGAAATAGAAAGCAGCTAAAAGAGAGATGAAGCAAATAGTGCTAAAAATGATAGAAGAGAGGATTGAGGAAAAAAATAGAAGCATGTATGCTGATTGAAGTGATTGCACAATCTTACAGGTGGCAGATTTATATGCCTGAGGAATCATCTCATAAGAGCATGGTGAGGTACATCCCAGGAGGCAACTGTAGATAAAGACAATAAAGAGCCCCAAACATTCTGCAAGAAAAACAAAAGAAAACAGAACAAGCAAGGCTTCCTGAATGCCTCAGCATCTGGAAAGGGCCTATAAGTACTTTTACAGGTTTATGGCAGTTAGAAGCCCTGCTTGAAGAGGACTGAGGCTGTCATCTTAATTCCAGTCTGAGATCTTCATGCATTAAACCCAGAAAGACATTTTACAAGTATGGTAGTAAACATATGCCTTTCTGAGGCAGAACTGTGCCTTGGGGATGAAAAATACGTGTGTATGTGCACGTTTGTGTCAAGGTGGCTAGAATCATTATAGCTCTGTGATGCCTATCTCAAAACACCTCCTCTGGATTCTGTCAAACACTCATGAAAAAAGATAAAATTAGGCTGTCTGAGGAACACATGAGACTGCTTGCAAATTTGACAGAATTTTGGTGATGTTTATTAGGATGTGAGTAGGAAAAGGAAGAGAGTATAAGAGAAGGAACAAAGGTATTTCTGGGAATTGTCATTAAAACCAGAGCAAGATTCAACCTTGACAAAGGAGATACTGCAATTCTGCTGTAATGAGGAAATTAAGTCAATAAGGAGTGCATTCTCTCAAAGTTAGAGGACAACACAAGCTTGTTTAGAATTACCATTAAATTGTAGTACACTTCACAAAGAAATAGATGTGAACATTTTAGAAAGCAGTCATCAAGCACCTAGTTGTTTGCCAAGAAAAATAGGCAATTATGAACATTATGTCCAACTATGCATCATATCGTCTCCAATCAAAACCATTTAAATCCAGTCAAGCATTGCTTTCACACATAAAACCCTACCCTATGCTTGATTATACCTCAGCATACCAGGTATGCAGCCTAGGATGTTGGCCAATAACAATATTCCATTGTCTAGGAATTTTAATCCATGCATCTATATTTATAAATGTCATAAATTTGATTGCAAAAGATTACAATTATCAAACCCTTGCTGTTTTCATTTTTCTGCCCAAATCTGTTGAAAAGCCTTTGAAATTAAAAGCAAACAAATAAACAAAGTCTGATGAAAAGGGGGCACTGTCAAGCTTTTAAGTGGAAAAACTGGACATAGAAAATGACTTAGCTTTTCCACAGTTCTTTACCCCTCCCCAGGTGATGCTGCCTCTCAGCAGAGTAAAATTATTAAATGGAGAAAATGGTTTAGGCTGCACATACCCAGACTGAGAAAAAATTGCTTCAATATAGATACATTAAAAACAAACAAGAAAAAGCCTTAGAGGCACTTTTGTGGTCTCAGAGAAACAATGAATTCTATCCCTCCTACTTCTCTGCTGTGGTAACTAATTAGCTTTTTTTTTTACCTACAAAAGCCCTTTATCTTGGAGACTTATCCTAAAAATGTGTCACTTGCTGGTATGCAAGCACCAGGTCATCTCAGCAAGTGTCAATAGCACTGGGAATCTTAGCACAGTTGAGTGACCGGTGTTTTAACATTATGTCAATTTGACCTGCTGTGAGTATGCTATTGAATTTACAGCACTGACAGACCAACTGAAGCAGGGCTCTCCACACTTAAAGGAACTGGAACTGAGTTACTATTAGGAAAAACAGGAATGTTCTGCTTCCTAAAACAGCTGCTCAGGAATTCAGTCTTCTGGGTCTTTTCTGCTCAGCCATCCACTGGATAAGTGTTTCCTTTCACCTTCTCCATCCTAATTTTCTTTTTCTCCCTAGCACAGCTTTCACTGAAAGACACTTGCCTGATTTCTTTTCCTAATAAAAATGATGGCTAAAATATCTCTGTCAAAAATCTCTTTCCAAGAGCAATGTTGTTGTCAAACACTCCAGACAAACTATGTGGCTATATGCTAGAGTCTTGAGTACAAAGGCCACAGATTAAATGAAAGTAAGATTTTATCACTGGTATTAAAGATGGCATGTATAATCTTAAATAGGAAAATGGAGGGATGAAATAGCTTTGGGCTTTCACTTCATGACCAGACGTTCCAGGAATCTTTGAGAGACCCTTAAAAGACACATACAGTAGCTGACAAAAACTATTTCTTCAGATATTATCAAAGGTGAGGCTGCACAGAGGTAGCTGATTTCATTTTATTGCAGACAGTGTTGGAATGTACCTGCCAGAAACAGGAACGTTTCCTTCATTTGGCCTTATTTATCATTACAAGAACTAACAGGGCTCCTTCATAAACTACTCAAGCTTAGTATTGGCACAAGTCCAGCAAAGTTACACAACTTGCTTAACACCACAAAGAATATAATACTTCTATTTACTATTAAAATAATACCCACCATTTTCACAGCATTGTACCAGAATTCATAAGTTAATTCTGACATATAGGGACAAAGGAGATATTTTTTTTTCCAGCAGAAGAGAGACAATAGGAACTGTATTTTGAATGCCACCTGTGACCTCAAAAGGTCAGGCTGGTATCTAAGATCCAATATAGACTCTGGGTTGAATTTATTGGAAGGGGTGGTAGGCACCTAAATACCTTTGCAGCATGCTGGCAGTAGGCAGCTGGGTTCTTAGGCAGAGACTTAGGCATGAGCCGCTCCCTCCTCACACCCACCTGCTGGATGACTTGCACTTCTACCTAATTTAGATGAGTGCTATCCTTTTTCCCCCTTAGGGCCCAAGAGAATTTCCCTAGTTATTTGCCCTGTGTAGCTATCTCTGCCTTTAAGTATCTGTGGCTTAGCCACTTTCTCTAAGACCCTTTCACTGTGGGTCCAGGATAAATTGGTTTCACATTGGGAGATGGGTTAACTAGTCACTGCTGGCCACCTTTCATGTCTTTTTCATATTGCATGTGTATGTGCAAGGGGAATGTTAGTCTTATGTGAACAACAGTGTAATCCGATGCATCAGTGCTCCATGAACTGATAACACTTTGCTTTGGTTCTCCCTCCATGCTTAACTCTAGCAAACTCATACTCACTGTTTTTCTTCTTTATGCAGTTACTGAGAATTTGCATTCATAACTATATTAAGGTACCTAAAAAATATAGTTGTTTAAATTCCTCTGATTTTTGAAGGATTTAGAAGACTAATTAAGACCTGTATTTTTGAGTGTGTTTGTAGATTTGAGAGTTGGTGAGTAGTTAACAGACATTTCAGTCTGGGAGAAAAAGAAAAGATTTATGAGAGTGTTTTTTTGGGCAGTGTGAGAAAATACTTCAAGTACTCTGAGAATCTTACCATCACAGCACAGGCATTAATCTGATTTCACTTTTCAGTGTTGATTTCTATTCATAAATACATTAAATGATCATCAAATCAAACTCTGAATACTATATTAGTTTAGAACACAAACTAGGAACAACATGAAAAATGAACCTGGAGTGCTTTTTACTTGAACTTTGTATGTAGCTATATTAAGATGCTGAATATTTCAAAGGCTGAAAGTATTTATAGCTTTTGACTTTTAACCATATTATATCCTTTGCCTTATTTCTTGTCCTCAGCAAATGTCAAGTGGGTGTTGTATGGAACTGAGAGAGACCAATCTTGGGAGAACATCCGCCTTCCATAAGTGGAACTCCAGATTACACAAAGCTGCAGGCATAAAAGCAGCTGCAATAGCAAGTTCAGTCTGAAAATAAAACATTTTTTTTTTCTAGAAAAAATGAACACGAAAGTTAGAGTAAGGACTTAACTGAAATCATCATGCTTTTAGAAAGTGTACTTTATATACAACAATATTTGAAGTCAAATCTGTAATGCAGATTTTAGTTTTAAAATTTTCTATTTCCTTCTCCTAGAGTTGGCATATTTATATAAAAAAGCCAGTCCAATATGAACTCTCTTCCTGAGAATTATGATCTATCAAGTAAGCTTGAATTTCTTTGTAAATTCTAGATATTCTTTTAAGAAAAGCATATAAATGCTCTAAACAGGAATTTTTTTCAGAGATGTAACTCAACTCCAAGGGTCCATATCTGACATCTCAGTATAAAAGAACCAGGGCTTGTTTTGTAATGCATGTACAGAGTGCAGAGTGCAGGTGATGACTTGAGCTGTGAAAGCTCATATTATAAAACCTGCACCCACACATTCTGAAAGCTCAGCCAGGTTTATCAAAAGGTTAACTGAAGTTATGAACCTTGCAAATAAACCTATGGTTAATTTTGAGTGAATCTTGACTGATTTATGATAACATGTATCCGACATGCCAAGGTTGAGCTTTTTTTCTTACTGTGTTACACTTGGAGTTATTTTGGTTTATTTGAGCTTGGAACTGAAACTGAGTTTTATGAAAGACAACCCCCTAGAAACTAAAACTAAGGACACAGATAAAAATCTGAGCATGGAAATTGCTGAGTTGCGAGAGGTTTGGATGTAGCAAAGCCTTCTTTTGAAATCATGCAGTCTGCACTGAAAATAAAACTAGGGTTTGTTAAAGGGAATTTTGCCTGAATAGAGTGATTGGCCTTTGAGGAGATAAGAAGTAAACAAGTGCAGTTTATCAAGAGGAGATACAAAATATCTGTATATGCTTTACATTGTGTTGTGAGCTAAGGTTTCTTCCTAATTTCCTGTGGCACAGTTCTGTAGGAAAACTCAGGACAGTGCATCCTTGGAGACAGAAAATGGAAACAGCATGTCAAGGATATTCTTATGTCCTATCTAAGCTTGGCTATCACAGCAGATAAAACATAGGTGTGCAACTATAATGTAGTGCAGGCCCAGACCCAACGGCATCCATTGACAGTTTGTCTCTCCTCTTGGTTTTGGTGTAACTCCATACTTTCTTTGGGCCTGGTAGGGGCATATGGAGTCAGGCAAAGGGTCGAAGTGGCCACACAGATGCACTAAGAGATGCCACATTGTGCTGTTGATGCTAGCCTTTCACTCACATCATAAATCTCTGTCTCTGCTGCTCTTGGCTGAGAGCTGAACTGAGGCCTCTGTGAGACTGGACATGTCTCCCCTGCAGAGCCAGAAGTAAGGCTGAGTCTCCATTAAAGGGCAAGTCAAAGCACCTCAGGCTCTGCTCTACAGGCAGGGGAAAAGTGGGGGAGAAAGAACAGTATTACTCATTTTTTTTCCCTATGATAGATGCATCTTGGCCTCCTGAAAAGTGAGAAATGCTCCCAGTTTTTGCAGTTTGACATAGCTTTGATTGGGCTTCTCCTCTAAATTGCCCTCTGGAAGAATCTGTCAGTGTCCCATGATGATCTAAGGATCCCAGGGAGACGTGTTTCCACATAAGTATCCAGAGAACACCTGAAAGGAGATGTTCTCATTGTCCTCTATTGCCTTAGTCTGAAACACAGTTTTATATCATTTTGTTTCACTACTTAAGTAGATTAAACCGATAATAATGACCTTGAAGTCAGGTATGACAACGTTAAGTTTCAGCCTCATGTCTTGAACTCTGCTCAGTCTATAAAAGGCACAAGTGACTATATATACAATATGGAGTCTATTGTTTCCTGTCACCTGGAGTATGATTTTTATTGTTCTAGGTGATTGCTTTTTATGTCTATCTTGAAATAGAGTTCTTGTAATTGTACTGTTTACATCTCTGGAGAAGCCAGTTTGTTTTTTGTTTCTGTTTTGAAATGTAATGAATTCCTTCATGAAAGGTGAGGAGCTGAATAGAAAAGATTTGCTTATGGGACAGATTATTCTGACTGTATACATATACAGGTCCCCATAGTCTCAATATACATGAGTTTCCCTGAAGTAGCATCAAAACTTAAAGATCAAGAAGCAGCCAGGACATAGAAAGGATAATTACTAAGTAACTTCTCCTACTAAATCAAATACTTTGTAACAACAATAAGCTAACTCTATCACAACCTATTTTTGGTAACTGTGGTGGTACAGATAAAGGAAAAATATGGCACCAGATAATTTATTAAGAGTATTATAAAAACAGCTATCAGATAGTTAAGTGTTGACATTATCTTTCACAGGATGAACAAATGTTCCAACCTGGGTTTAAATATTTGGAAAGGAACACCTTCATGGTTTTTCTTAATGTTTTTTGTTCATTAAGTCAGGGGAATGTGTATTCCCAAGTCCCTCAGGCGTTGCTGAAAGTGTCCCACTATGTCAAGCTGGCAAACTTTATTTATATGATTCAAAAAGCATACCAAATTTCACACAGTACTTCAAGAATCCTGACAGTTATTTAAAGCTACAAAACTAAGTAACAGTCTCACATGATTCATAGTACACACTCCGACTCTACTCCATTCTTCTTTCAGTCCATTGTAAATGTCCATCAGAAAAAGTAGGACTGCAGTGCCATCTCAAAGACACTGTGTCTGAGGTGCTTAGCCCAAATGCAGGGAGAGCATGCTAATGTGGTGATAACAGGTGGATGGCAGGAGGTTGTTGTGGGCAATGTGGGGTGAGTGTGACGAAGTTGAGATGGGGCAGGCTTCATGCTTTTGAACTGAGTGCTGAGGAAGTGCTAAACAAGGCACTAAGTAGGACTGTAGGATGGATGTGGTACACGATAGTACCAGGAGATGCATAACAAGGGCAGACCTTGGCAGTGTGTAGATAGTCTTAAAGTGTGGATATAGATGAGTTTTACCAGCTGGGGAGGTTATCACTAGATGTTTACCAAGCTATGTAGCTCCAGCCTTTCAAAGAAGGCCTATGCAAACGGGAAGCCTTTATTTTTATGATTGCAACAGAAAGACCGTTGAGACTAAGTAGGTCTTTGTTAGTCGGGCAGCTCTGTGCACTGAAAACTCAATATTGTTCCTGACACTTGGGCTGTATGATAAGTCCATATAGGACTCTGAGGGCACAGATTACTTTAGTCTGATTTTAAAATCCCTGAGCTCTTGAATGACACCTTGGTTGTGTTTTTTCATTCTGTAAATGTATCAGATACTGTTTGGTAAAGTTAAAATTTTTGGATGGACTGAACTGAGCTCTGTCACAGCAACTAATAGAGTGACTAACAGCTATAAGTTTGTCAGTATTTGTGTGGATATGAGATAGAATAATAGAAACACACACACACACAAAGCTGACTTTGAGATGAGGTGCTCTAACCATGGCTCTTTTCATTTTTATCTTTGTTGAAGCAGCCACCCTTGCCTAAAGGACCTGAGAAAAGAAGGTGCAGAGGAAATTCTTCACTCTTTGGACTCTGCACAGGAGACCATCAACTGCAGTTTAGGAGTGGAACCACTATACCAGTAAATTAAAAGTGCCTGAAAATGTTCCCAGCCTCTGACTGATGGACCAGGACACAGATCATATTATTGCTAATAAATTCCCTCATTCTCTGAAATTAGGTGGCTGCATGAAAGAGTGCCTGTTGGAAATGGTCCTAGGAATATTTATACTCCCAAGATGGTTTGGGAAATTTTTAAGACTGTTGAGTGGCATGTGTGCCAAAAGTGTGCCAGGAAATGGTTTGACAATTTAGGGAATGTCTATATTAGGAAAAAGGCCCAAAAGAACAGATCTATGGAAGAAAACATCTGGTGCTGTTGATCACATCCACACTGACATTCACACTCTTTGTATTTCAGAGGGTTTTACTGTTGCCTATGTCTAGCCTGCTCCTGTAGACTGAATGTCCATTAGCAGTCAAAGTGCATTAGATGCCCCCCGAGACTGCTTCTCCAGGTTTATTTTTATCTGAAAGGAATTCATTTTGCACATTCCAAAACTGATGTGAACCAAAGTGCAGGAAGCGGGAACTACTGCTTCAGTAGTGTCTCCTGATCTGAACTAAAATGATACCACAGATACAGACAGAGGCAACTGTGTCCCAGTGTCTGAGAACATTCCCAATCACAGTTTGAGTTACCAGTTCACCCAGTTCAATTGCACATAAAAATTTTGTGAGGCTTTGGCATGTTAAGTGGAAATTTGATTTAAAATTTTATTGCTAAAATTGGGTAAATCTCTACTGAATGTTTGAACCATCATTCTTCAAGTGCCTAGAATAAATTTGGGAAAGTTTGCAAGCAGATGCAAAAAGCACAACTTATATATAGACTGTGTTCATGAAGTGTTTTAAATGTGTCTTGCTAGCATATCTGAGAGGGGAAAAGAAGGGAGGGGAAGAGAGTCTGTGAATGTTAAAAGGAAAGGCCTAACCAGGATTTCATCTTCTTATAGATTAGAAAAATCTTCACAGTAAATTTACAACCAAAACTTCTAGTCCTGACTAAAGCAAGTGATGTTTGGCACACTGTATCTGTAGGTCTGGCACACTGTATCTGTAGGTCGTGATCTTTAATTACACCACATTATCTTTCACTGTAAGATCTGGACAGCAGTTGCCTTTAGGTTGGAATCCAAACTGATAAGGGGCTTTTTATCACTACACAGTACATCAGACGTAGTTTGTAAGGAACAGATAGTCATCTGCTGTACCAACCTGCCTATTCTAGTTGCAGTTGCCTCCAGGGAATAGATACCAGAAACTTTACATTTAGAACACTTTAGAAAGATTCCTGGCAAATGTGATGGCATAAGTGGTATTTAAAGAAGAGCTGTGTAATATAGTATCTAAATCATTTTATAGTCCCACTGCTATTTTAGTATGCTAGTAGAATATCTGAACCACTTGCTCTTGACTTGTACCTTGTCTGTAATGATGTTATGCATAATGCAGCAAAAGGAATTCTTCACTCCTGAGCAGAGGAACAGAAGTGAACAGAAGTGCTTTTTACAACTCATCTCTTATGGATCAAAGCAAACTTCAAACCTGCCTTATCATATAAGCTGGTTTAGCATCTTTGAGCTTTAATGTTGCAGTTAGACATGCTTATCCCACAGTTTTTGCTGTGTTTGTGCTAAGTGAAATTGCACATTTATAGATTGGACAGACTTGATTTCTACTGTTTGTTAGATGTTTAATGTATCTATTAAACCCACATATTTTCAGGGCTTAGCGTGAAATATATGCATAAATTATTTAAAAATGTGAAGATATTTACTTTGGGCTAAAACTAGCTAACAGAAAAAAAAAATTCTTATACCAGAAATCGTCTAGGGGGAAGAGTTAAATAAAATTAAAAAAAAAAAAAAAAATTTAAAAAACCTCAGTAACTAGAAAATTACTCTTTTTGTATACACTTGTTCTATATTTATTTTTTGTACTAATATTTGTGCTTTCTGTGTTTGTAAAACATATCTTGAAAATAGTATAGATGTGAAAGCTGAAAGTTGGGATATGGATCCTTATTGTGGTCATATGGTTAAAATGAATGAAGTATTTTGTTGCTTACTACACATGCATTTCCATCTGAAGTATATTATACCTCTGTTGTATATTGTGTATGTGAAGTACAAATCATGCAGCATAACTGTTTTTTAGTGCTAATCAACCCCATAAATGCTGTTTTAAAAACAAACCAAAGGCACTGTAATGCTTGACCTTAATGCCTTTTGGTGGTGATCTAGTACATTTATGTGTCTGGACTACATTGCTTGTCTCATATAGATTTCAAGATTTTTAGGGCAAAGTGTATGTTCCATCTGGTCTTTGTGTCTTGCTAAGCAGTTTGACAATTTCTACTAAATCATAATAATTACAACAGCAAAAAATGTGATTGGTGTCTTTGAGAAAAAGTCCTGTGAAGCTTCCCCTGTGGAATGGTCAGTACAGACTTTCTGAACTGAAGAGATCCATAAGAGCCAAGAAACTTCTTATTCCTAGCCATGTATTTACCCCTTCCCATCAAATTTATATTCTGCTTTTGCTGTAGGAAAACAGTTTAACTGGTTGGGTGGTTGTGCTGCTGTTGACTTCCTTTCTTTCCATCCTGCAGCTTTTACTATTATTGCTAGTTCAGAACTACTTCAAAAGAGTGCTCATTTTCCAGGAAAAAATGCCTTAGAAAAGATCCTGGAAGTGCACTCTGGGCTTATTTATGTATTCAGCAATGCTTTACTTTCATCTGTTGTTTTTTATAAACCAGAAATGTATGAGCCAGTTCTTGTCACAAAGCCATGTAGCTGTGTCAAAAATCCAGGTAGAATAGTGGCAGTAAATTGAGACTTGTGTTAAAGATAGGGGACCAGTTTCCCAAAGAGCTCTGAGACTGGAGCTGCCATTCTCCTTGTTGGATTTGGACCCATGGGCAGTAGTATGCAAGTAACTACTTAGAAACTCCTCATGACTGAGTCAAAGACTGGCATACAGTGCTGGTGCCAGCTTTCTATGTTTAGGCCACTTCTCCAGTAACATATCTCTGGGTTTGAACACATAAATTGTGGTATTCTTTCTTCCATAGTGCTTCAAAAAACAAACAAACAATCAAAAAACACCAAAAAACAAAAACAAAAATAAACAAACAAACAAAACCAACCAAACAAAAAAACAACAAAAAACCAACCAAACAAACAAACAAAAAATCCCAAAACAAAACAAAAAAACAAAAACAAAAACAACAACAAAAAAAACCCCAGTAGGTGCCTACTTTGGTACTGATATTAAGTATTTACCTAACATTGACAAAATTAGTGATAAAAAAAGAATCTTTACTTCAATGGCAAAATTATACTCACGGTGAACTTTGTAACAATAAATCAATATGTATCTTACCAGTGTATGCTCCCTGGTTTTCTTTTTCTGTAAGCTCAAAGAGGCAGAGGTTACTAATGGAAAGTGCAGAGTAAGTTTTAGCTCTTATCTAGAATAAAATGGCTCAGATGTTGGTTAATTTTGTCCATGGATGGCCTATTTGTTCTTCCTTTCAGTTGATACCAGGGTTTTGAGCCTGTGAGAAAAAATATTTTTAAAGTAGCTTCTACTTTAAGTCTTACTTTGTCATTCAGCTACTCAGGCTTTCTTTTGAACACTACCTCTCTCTGTACAAGCAGGAATATACTTATACAGTTGTGTTCTGGTATCTTTAATATCACTGTGAGTTTTGTTGTTGACTGAAAATAACTAAGATTTCATCTTCACTCCCCAAAAACCTTTGCAAAACTCCCTCAAGTTTTCATTTTCTTATTTGTTTTTTAAAGTCTACAGAACATGTTTGGGCTGGCATAAACATGGAAATGCCACAAACACTGAACTGGTTACAGAAACTCTGAGCTGGCATGAATTAAACATGGTTCATAATTTAGGTCAGGATTCTGAAGACTTCATGATGTAGAAATGGCAGCATCAGCAGCATTCCCTCTCATCTATGTACATGAGCAGGAGAAGGCATATAATTGTTTACCTGAGGGTCACATATACTGCAGTCTGAGAAACTGTGTTCTAGATGTTTCACTTAGATGCTGCTACTTTATGCATTTCTTCAACCTGATCTAAAAGCCTTGGTATGCATGTGGAATTGTGTATAAATATATATGAAAAACAAAAATTTTTTTCTAAGCTACACACCAAATACTTAAACAGATTATAAATTCTCTGTTAAAAAAAAAAAAAAAAAAAAAACAAAAAAACCACAAAAAAACCCCAACAACCACTATTATTGGCGGTTTTAATGATTTCCTCATAAAATAGTTACACAGAATTCCTGCATGTTGAAAATAAACTACAGTATGAAGTCTATGAAAACTTAGATTTTCTTCACACAAAGGCAACATGCTCAACTCTTCCACATGTAAAAACTCCTGCTCTCTCCCTTAGACATTGACTAGATGTAGACCATTCCAATCCCGAGTCATTTTTCTTCTCATGTCAAAGAGAAAAGATATTCTGCAGTTCTGTTTTCAAGTGTTTCAGAGGTGCTTGATGTTATGTTTTAATTACTTGAATAGAGACATTCAATGATTTATGAACTATCATTACTTTACAATACATTGGATCCAAAGACTTTGGAGCTGGTTCAAATAGAGTGCTTTCAGCAGCTGTGACACCTGTTGTGGTCTTGAATCTTTCAGAATTTGGCCCTAAATCAATTGAAGTGTACTGCAGAGAAACATGGATTTTATTGAATTTGGGGTTTTACACTATTAGTAATTATGGGTTACAGCAACTCCTGTGTTAATTAGACCCAAATAAATTACATTCTTGGTGGATTTCCTGGAGTTTCTCTTCACGAATTAAAGCCTTGCCCTGGTCTGATAAGAGATAACCATCCTTCTTTCATCCTCCCTCCCAAGGATAAGTACCAAATCAGTTACAAACTTTTATACTTGTTTATGTGTAACATGAAATTGCTCTCATATTTACATGATTAGTACTTTTAACTTCAGTGTGACTAAGTAGTGGGTGAGCTGAATTTGTCTGTGTAAATATGTGCTGTGTCTTGTATACCATGTATAAATGCCGTCTCTTTTAGCCTCTATTATTTTATTTTTTTCCAAAGTGTCTCTTCTTGTCTGAAAATCAATTATAACTGCCATATCTATGTGCCATCTGTATAGCAGTTTCTATTGTTGCTTCATCACCTTTCCAACTTCAAAAATTGTATGTAATGTAATGTAACAAACTGTGCTGTAAAAGGTTAGGTACATCTGCCTCTGTTATTTTGAAAGATATTTCCTTTGTGAAAGGCACAGGTTGAGTGGCTGCCCTCACTGATGTCAGATATACTCTTGTCACTCATTTCAATGGAGCAGTGCTGGGCCCATGATTTGGTGACTTGATTATGAAGTCACTCTTGCTGGACCTAGTTGCCACTAAATATATATCAGTGACTTTATTGCAAATGAGCGACCACAATTATTTTAGATCAAAAATGGGGGAGAAGTTAAGAGGCAAGTTCTACAATACAATATCATCTTTTGTCTAAACTTTATAGCAGTTATTTGCATTTTGAAAATTACTCCATAACTCATGAGAGATTGCAGGAAAGTCAGTAAGTAAGGCTGGGGCCTGATCACACTATGAGAACCTTAACATGGACCTCATCCAGAGCTTATTCTAAGTCTTTTGGAATTTTTTTCATGGACCATGAATATAAAGTTGATCTAGCCCTGCATTAGGAATCCTTTATTTCCATAATGAGTACCAAGACTTGAAATTTAGCACATATGGCGGGACAACACATTGTCTAATAAGCACAAATGAACCTTTGTCTAATTTACCTTTTCTTCCCATATTTTTTCTACATTTTTCTTGGTAGCATTATCATTTTATTAATTGACTAATAGAATATTTTCCCTCCACTATATTAAGGTAAATACATCATATCTTTCTCTCATATGTTGGAACTTCTGTACTCTAATCCTAGCAGCAAAAGATTTTACAATAGTGAGTAGTAGCATGTGATGGTGGGTTCTTATATTAAACCCAGTTTCTACCTCAAAACCCTTTTTGCAGATGTCTGATTTACTCTTACATGACATTATGATTATTTCTAGTCCTGTTAAAAAAAAATGTCTTCATTTCCACAAGGGAAAACATGCTTCACAAACACACTTCAAAAATAGGCATCATTTAATAAATGAGACAATGATTTCATACTGTCCCATAACTCATGTAATGATTATTTGTCCAAATATTTATCCTTGATAGTCATACTTACCACAAAGTGCCTTTTTACATAAACTGACATTTAGTATCTTCTAGTCTAAAGTAAATATTTTTACTTCAAAAGAAGGTAAAAAACCTTAAAATGGCAAGATTAGTTTTAAACCATCCTTTTTCCCTCCTCTACTTCAATCCACTAGCAACTCAGCTTTCTATTCAAGGAGCATCCTTTAGTGAATGGTTTAGATCTGACAATTAGCATGAGAATGCTCCCTTCTTGCATAATGTCAAAATCACCAGCTAAGGAAGCCCAGTCATTGTATGGCTTGCAAAAATACCAAAACGTGTGCAAATGGTCATCTGCTTTAGTGTGAACTGGTCTTTTACAACATTTTGAGAATAAAAATGGAAAGAAAAGGATTTTAGTTTGGTTGGTTTGTTTGTATGTATGGGGTTTGTTTTGTTTTGTTTTGTTTTGTTTTACTTTCTGTTGATGTTGACACAAAAGGCAATTTCCTTGGCACATTATTGATAGAATGCAGCATCATCAGAGTATGTAGTGAAGATGGTGACACCATTGTATGCATTGTTACAGTCTGGAAAGATGCAAATCACGTAGAACAGAACATTTTTTTCTCTGGAGGGAAAATGAAGAGCCTAGTAAGTTCTCACTTTCCTTCTGCAAGATGTTTTAGCTTCACTATTAGAGTGGCAAAAAGATGATGTTTATATATGGTGCTTACACTGTTAAAGCAAAAATTGGATTTTTATTGTCTTACTAAAGAAACAACTGCTCCCATCTCTGGGAAAGAAAATGAGATTTTCTAATAGGGAAGGACTCTTCTAAATGCTTCAAAAATAAATATAAATATGTTAGTGAAATAATAAACCTCAGAAAATACAGACTTTTAGAGTTCTGCCATAGGAGAACTTAGTCCATCTGTGCAATGATCCTGGACTTTGGATTCTGTCTTCCCACAGCAGAATTAAGTGAGATTAAAGATATGCTTATGTGTTTGTTATGAGTTAAATTTATCTAAACATATGAAGGTCAGCAGTAGACTTAGAGACCCTGTATTTCTTAAATTAATACATAAGTGCTACAGGGCTTTGCCCTTTCTTCAGGGATAAATTGCTGCAAGAGTCACATTTCTGCTCTCCTCACTCTACAACAAGGAGACAGGCCAAAGCAATGGAGACACATATTGAAATGCTCTTCTCATGATGGGTGATAATTTCCACAGAAAGGCCACTCTCTTCTTAGCTGGGGCAAGAGCAGCCTGCTATAGGACCTATAGGTATGAAATTAATTGTAATTGGGATGATAATCTAATCTACCCTTTTCTTGCCATTCTTACACAGTGTGTTTTGTTTAGTTTAGTTTTGTTTTTATAAATTTATACCAGTTTATTTCCTTTGCTCTTTCCTGCTTGTTCACATTTCCCTTCATGCACACTCTCTTGCTCTTTCCCTATTTCCTTTGCTATCTGTTGTCACCTTCTCCACTTCTTCCCCTTTATTTTCTGGTTTTCACAACAACAGTATCTTTCTCCAGACCTTATTCTCTCTTTTCTTTTCTTCTGTGCTTTCTTTATAATGCATTTTCTTAGGCCTATAAAAGGTCTTCCAGTTAAAATATCAGCTATAACTTCAGCTTCTATTTCTAACATGACTTTTTTACAGCTGGTTTTGTTCCAATTTCTCTTATGTTTGGCATAAATAAATTGTAGTCTGAAAAGACCTTATGATTAGTTACGGGTTCAAGGACATTCTTAGGGGAAAAAAAAAAAAGGATTAAATACCTCCAGTAATCCACAGCAGAAAGAAAGAGGAGTTGGCAGGGGGAAACTGGCTGTGCTGACAGGCTGTCAGAGGAACTCTGATGTCCCCTAAAGCAGACACTAGCATGATCTGTGATTATGGCTACCCTGTTTGCAATGTCCTTCCCTATGGGAAGCACTCAAAGTGAACACAGAGTATCTGAACTTTGAATGCAGACTGCAGAGAAGCATAAACAGGCAATCAAATACAGCTATAAAAACATGACATGATCTATACATAATACATTTGAACCCTAGCATATTGGATGCTTTTTATTATAGTTATTAAGAAGAGTCCATGAGATCTGAAAAACAGCCTGATCCTAACGGGAAAAGAAAATGACACTCTTTATTTGAAACCATTACTTACTGTACCACTTTGGGGGGTTTAACTGCATTGTCTAGCATGCATCATCTTGGCATGCTACTTTTTCACAGGGGAATTCAGTTATGTAATTCACTATTTTCAGTACTTACTGGAGTTACATGCTCCACAGAAGGGAACACAATACTAATTTATGTGCTTCACATACTTTCTAATAAATGTATGGAATAAATTACCAGGGAAAAGCAATCTGAAATAAAGAATAAAAATGGCTCAAGTTTGTTTCTGTGGAAGGAAGAAAGAGAGACTTGTAATATAACAGCAGAAAGCCTGTGACTGAGAAGAACAGGAAATAGGCAGCTAAAAGCAGGCAACCTTTTCTTAATCTTGTAACTGTATGCACTTGAAGGTCTCACATGTTCCTTTCATATTAAATACCACATTTGTGGACATAATTACTCAGTTGTACTTTTATGTCATCTTCAAATTCTTTAACCTCAGTGTTCTGAGTCTACAATCATTTCCCAATTAATCACTGCAAATTGCCTGACAGCCTTTAACAGCCACTGTGATGAAGAGGGAATGAATCTCTAAATTCAATTCCAAGGGAAAGGATTCAAAACCCCTTACTCTACTTTTAGCAGATGAAGGCAGTAAAGATGGTGTGACAACTTGTTAAAGGACACCATTTCTGCAATGTTACTAAAATGCTAACTTTTGTGGCCAGAAAGTATCACAGCTGCCTACAGGCAACATCGAGAGTTCTCATGACTTATGGGAAAAAGACATAAAATAAGAAGCAGGCCTTGCTGTTCCGTGGGAGGAAGGTGAGTGACTAGGTTTAAGGAAGAGTCTTAGTTAAAATTTAGTAGGAAGTGTTGATGGAAGGAGACTAGTGTTGCTAGAAGAAAATATGAGTGACTTGGTGAGTCTAATTGTGAGCAAAAGACTCACAAGATTTGATACCTCCTAATAAATCTGAGAAGAATAAATGGTGCAGTGCAATGATTTTCAGAAATAGAGAAGAAAGAGAAACTGAACACAACGGAGCAGTGTGTGGAGTAAACCCATCTGTCCATACATAAATTTTGTACTGTCTTGCTTCTTAGATGGTATTTGCATATTGTGTAATCTTGTTTTTAGCTCTCCATAGGCTTAATCTACTGTCTGTGCTCCTGACAGACTTTAACATGTGGTGTTAAGAAACATGGTAAAGATTCTGTGATTTGGATACTGTAGTACTTGGTGAGGCAGTCTTGCCAGCGTAGGGAAGAGTAGTATTATTGTGAAGGTTTTTCTTGGCATTGGGCAATGGAAGAGGCTGAGAATGTCCTTCTGAAAGAGGAGATTAAAAAAAAAAAAAAATTGGTTTCGTATCTGCCCCTTCCTCAAATGCTGAGCAGTCAGACAATCTCACTGAGTTCAGCTGTATTTCCTAAAAAAGGAAAGAGGTTTTATTTGAGGTTCTGTCAATAAAGTAAATTACGTCTTCTTAGTTTTCAAATATTTACTGTCTCACTTTTAATTAAGGTGAGGAAAGAATTTTATAGCTAAGATGCCCAAGCTCACAAATGGTTGGTATTCAAAACCTGTAAGAAATGCTTTTAATAGTGATATGATTACAAAGCTACAACTACAAAATGCAGTTATTATATGGCATGTTAGTTTGGATCTCACAATTATTATTCTGCAGTAATTTTATTTTTAAAAACCATATAAAGATGCAACATATTCCTATGGGAAATCACATTTTAAAATATGGGAAAATTTAATGTTTCTGACATTTAAAGTGAGATATACTTTTTCAAATCTGTCCCATGGGCTTCGGTGATGTAGGGAGCCCTAACATTCAAATCTCGTAACAGAGACTGAAAATGTCAGCTTAAAGGCAATGTTAGAAAACACAATAGGTCAAATTCCTTCTTTAAGAAAATTGTCCAGTGCTATCAATAGAATATTGCTGCATTTCCTTCACAGAGAATTTGTTTCAATATGTGCCAGTTGCTACAAAAAATATTTAGAGAAATTATTCTCTGCATGGGCTACAAAGTCATTCAGATCCTCAGCATTCATTATATTTATGCTGCCTCACTGCACGCATGTCAAGGAACTTTTTCAGCTAGCGCTACTTACCAAAAAATATTTCTTTCACACAAATTCTCAATCCCACAAGCTCCTGTGGTGCCTCTCATCTTTTACCATGTATTCATTTTGTTGCTCTTGAGAATTATGAGAAGATGCTGAGCGTCTGTGTTGCTTGTCCTAGGACTTTGGGTACGGTTACTGTGTAGTTTTCCTTAATGCAAAAAATCCCTTTGGAAACAAACAAACAAAAAAAAAGAAACAGAGTATAAATATAGCCAACACTATTGCAGATATTGTAGAATCAGATAATCAGATGAACTGAGAAACAAAGCACACACACATACACATGCTTCCCTCATCTCTATCTGTATGCCAAATTATTCTCTGTCTATGAGAAAAACAGAATCTGTTAACAACTGACCTGTTGCTCAGCTAGCTATAAAAAAATCATTAACTTATTATGATGCACACATGCTGTTCCACCTGGCAGGAAGATGTTTCAATATTAGTTTTTGACAAAGATTTCAAGAAAGGCAGCATGCTCAACAGGAGGAAAATCAACTGAGAATGATGTAGAACTCAGTCATTTTTATTTTTTTTTAAGGATCGTTAAAGGGATTGCTTTAATGAAAGCAACCGAGTAAAGTGTCACAGAAAGAAATAGACTCACAGAGGACTTTGAGTACATTTAGGGGAGAACAATGAGATCCTTATGTTTCAAAATGAGGTAAGAATATGGGGAAGCCAGGCTTAGAATGATAGGATAATGAGGCTATATGAGAAGGGTTGTTTTGTCCAAAAGCAACATTTTCCCTTGCCCTGGAAAAGCTTAGGGCAGCAAGAGGTATATAACACTTTTCTTTATCCTGTGGCAGGCAGCTGTTGTTCAAGAGAAGGTGTCACTTGTGTTATTGCTGAAGTGTTTTGTATTAATTTTGTCAACCCCCTGTTGATTCCACTAGCTCTTTTCTAGTTTAGGTCAATCCTTTGTGTTTGTGGATGATACAAAACTGTGAGGGGTGGATGATACATTAAATGGTTGTGCCACCTTTCAGAGGAACCTGTACAGGTTGTACAGGACAACTGGGCCAAAGGAACCTCATGGAATTCAACCATGGGAAATGAAAAGTCCTTCCTCTGGGAAGGTATAAACAACACCATGTACCAGTATGGATTGGGAAGTGACTGTCGGTGAAGCACCTCTATAAAGAAGGACCTGAGGGTGTTGGTGGACATCAAGATGAACACGAGTCCAACAAATCCTTGCAGGAAAGAGGACCATTAGTATATAGAGCTGCATTAGGCAGAGCATTGCCAGCAGGTCAAGGGAGGTGTTCCTCCACCTCTACTCAGCTTTGGTGAGACTCATCTGGAGTTCTGGGTCCATCCTGGAAAGAAAGCTCAGAGGGATCTTATCAGTGAGATCTCACCAACTACCTGTTGGAGGGGATAAAGGAGACTGAGTCAGACTCTTCCCTCTGAGGTCTAGGTACAGGACAACAGGCAATGGGCACAATATTGAAACACATGAAATTACCCTTGACCATGAAGACAGACTTTTTTTTTTTAATGTGAAGGTGGCAGAATATGGGAAAAGGTTTCCCAGAAACATTGCGGAGTCTCCATTTTTGGAGATATTTTTTTAAAATTCTGAAAAGAAAGTTGTATGAATTTTATCGTGTATCACAAGGACTGATAAGTCCTATATTTTTGTTGGAATATCAGAGAAATATTTTATCTGGATAACTGGATAACTTTCACAGTGACAGCAGATAAAACAAACTTGGTTCTGTCAGTCATTTTTGAGATTTGTTGAAATAACTCCTCAGGTTCTAAAATCCAACCTATGAACAAGAAAGGCTGTTGTACCATTTTTATATTTGACTATCACCATAATTAAGTCTCTAAGAAACAGTGCAGGACTAATACAATCCTTAGTATAGGCTTTAAGAAGTGAGGGGAGGAGCACTAGGTTGTCTGATGTGAGCCATTAGAGTTTGGTGATGTATAGAGGCTGCCACTGCATAGTGTAAATTGCTCAGAACTTGGGAAAATAGATAAATTAATATTTTTTTTTAAATAGCATAATTGATTTGGAATTATCCTGGGCTGGGCCAGAACAAAAGTAATTCTCTTCATTGATTTTATTTTTCAGCTAAGTCTCTTCTAACTGACTGCACTTTCTGAAGTTAGCAGTATATTTTTGAAAACAGTGTCTGCTTCTAGCAGTGATAGCACTTGATTTTTATAATTACTACAAAGGATTGGTGTGCAGAAAGGCTCTTGCTTATACTTGCTTCTATAGAAAACAAGGTCACTGTTAAATCTTGTGCACCATATTGGCATGATCTAAAGTAATTGGAGTGCTCTAAAGTAAGAGGTTGCACCTGTGGGGAGGAGGGGAGAGGACAGGTGACTTAAAACTGACCAATGAGATATTCCATGCCATATACATCATATTCAGTATAAAGCTGAGGGATCATAAGGTTTAATCTCTCTTCTCCAGTCTGGTGTCTGAGGAGGACTCCATCCATTCTTCTGCCTTTGATCTCAATCTGTGTGTTCCTGAATCCAGTTCCAGTATCCAGCTCTTGAATCTGGCTTCTATCTGTTGCTGAGTCCAGTCTGGGACTTCCCCAGAGCCTGCCCTGCAGCATCGGTGATGATGGTGATGTAAATGCAATAGGGAGTGGTGGGGTCTTGGGTTTGGTGTTGCTTTTGTATGTATTCATTTTATCGTTATTGTTTCATGAAAGCTGTTTTAGTTTCTTTTTCCAGTCTGTAAGTATATCTCCCTTATTCCCTTTATCTTCCCCTTTGAAAAGGGAGAGGTGTTAATAGAGAGCATATGTAATTTGTCTAGTGGCTGGCCCAACCCTAACCACTGAAAGGAATAAAGTGAAATGAGCGCATAATCTAAGAAGCTGAAAGGATCTCTGGGACACAACTAGAGAAGGATAAAAGTAATTAATTTTCTACCTGTACACTATATGTTCAGCAGGAAAATAATTCACAGATACCTGTAATTCTGACCCAGGAGTCTTCTGTGTCATCTCAGAAAGCTCCCTGTGAAACCAGAGGAAGTATGTACACCTCATTCAACAGAAAAGGTATAAGTGTTTTAAACAAAAATTAATTGATAAAACTCTCCACTTATTTTCAACCCAAAATCTTAAACTGTAAGGCAGGAGAAAGTACTCAGTAAAACCCATGATTTGGTTGTGATCTAAACTGACTTGGTGTGTGGATTAACTGTATGAGCAAATAGCAGTCTGGAAAATAAACTGCTTATAACAGTATGATTACAAAATAGCATGTTGGTTCAGATGATAGCTTAAAAAAGATGTCAACCTTTCAATCTCAGGAAAAGACATGAAAAAGAATTGAAGTCATTTACTAAGGGTAGGGATATTCTCAATAAAATACAGAACAGAGCTAAAAAAGCCCAACTAATCCATGATTCATGCTAAAAAACACTCCATTCACCTGAAGGCAGAGGTTAAGGAGAGGAGCTTGTAAGGTGAACCTTACAAATAGAACCAAGTATTTGCTAGTCAATGTATTGAATGTATAACCTTTGCATACATGGGGACCCCAAAGAACTAAATAACTTTATCAGAAGGGAACATTTTCCACTACCTACTATGGGAACAATTCTAGTAAAAATGTTTAATACAAAGTCTTCCACTAACCTTGATTGATAGCAGGGTTTTGGCATGGGTCACTAGAAAAACAAGGTCTGCATCTTTGCATGTTCATCCCTTGCTTAAAGAGATGCTGTTTTTAAGACTGACTTTTTGGTTATGTTTTGCTTCTAAGGTATGTCACCAAAATGCACTGTAAGAAATTTTGAAGTTACAACAGCTACTAAGTCTAATAGTGTTTTACACTATGGGAAAACATTTCAAAGTGGAAGGGACCTCTGGAGATTATCTAGTCCAAGCCCATGCTAAAGCAGGTTCACCTGGAACAGGTTGCCTAGGACCACATTCAGCTGCGTTTTGAGTATGTCCAGATAAGGAGACTCCATAGCCTCTCTGGGCAGCCTATTCCAGTGCTCTATCACCACCAGAGTAATTAACTTTTTCCTCACAATCCTTCTTGTGTTTCAGTTTGTGCCCACTGTTCCTCGTCCTGCTGCTGAGCACCACTGAAAAAAGTCTGGGCCCATCTTCTTGACACTTTCCTATTACATATATATAAGCATTGATAAGATCTCCTCTCAGTGTTCTCTTCTCCAGGTGTAAATAGACCCAGGTCTCTCAGTCTTTCATTGTAAAAGAGATGTGCCAGAACCCTAATCATCTTTGTAGCTCTCTGTTGGACTCTTCCTAGTAGTTCCCTGTCTCTCTTGAACTGAGGAGCCCAGAACTGGGCACAATACTCCAGATGTGGTCTCACTAGGGCAGAATAGAAAGGGAGGAGATCATTCCTTGACCTGCTGGCCACACTCTTCCTCATGCACCCGAGGATACCACTGTCCTTCTTGGCCACAAGAGCACACTGGTGGCCCACGGTTAATCTGTTGTCCACCAGGACTCCCAGGTCTTTCTCTGGCGCTGCTTTCCAGAATGTCAATCCTTAACCTGTATGGGTGCATGGAGTTATTCCTCTGTAGGTGCAGGACCCTACACTTGCCATTGTTGAGCTTCATTATGTTCCTCTCTGCCCAACTCTCCAGGCTGTCCACGTCTCACTGAATGGCAGCGCAATATTATGGTGTATCAGCCACTCCTCCCACTTTTGTATAATCAGCAAACTTACTGAAGGCATACTCCATCTCTTCATCCGGATCGCTGATGAATATGTTGAACAAGATTGATGATAAGAAATAATCAATAACTTCGGAAATATTCAGAGTTCAGGCTCAGACTACAGAAACAAAACAAAACAAATCTATGTAATAGAAACAATAAACCTGGGAGAGAAGTTAGCATAGCAAAGACTGGAACTAAGTCACTGTATGAGTGAGCTCTCAGACATGCTTGTTCTCAAACACAAGAGTGGCAAGAAGATTTTTTTGGAGTAGTGAAATATGGAGGATAATGTGCATAATTTGTCTGCTAGTAAACTGAGGGTGCTCTGGTGCAAAAGTATCCAATAGGTATCAGATAAGTATCTTAATAAAGAGCATAAGGAACTAAAGGCATTTCTGAAATAGTTGAGAGTAAATTAACGAACAAACTGTCTCTAGACACATATAGGTGGCCTGATACAGTTCTTCGAGAAAATCTGGTTCAAAAAGAAAGAACAAAGAAATTCTTTCACATAATTAACTATCACTAAAACTGTTCATCAATATGGTCAGATAAAGAAAGAAGCTTTGGTCTTGGTCTTTTGGGATAAAAGATTTCATGTTTTTTAATGGGAATTTAGTGTAAGTGAACACAAACCAATTACTGGAATTGTCAGGTAAATAACAGAGTAAGGTTGTAGAGAATTATTTATTTTTTAGCTACATATGTATGATTTTCAAATTGAATAGTAATCTGGAAGATTCTAAATGCATGCTTCAGAGAATTTTATGTAAAAGGGCAGCTGAGATAGATTATATACATGCCAATCTGTTACAACAACAAATCTGTTTGGTCTTCCGTGAAATATGCAATACTATTACTAGAAATACTGCAAGAGATGAGATATAATAAAGAAACTATGTAAGTCAAAAGGTGTAGAGTGCAGCACATTCATAGAATCTCTTATCAATTGAAAAGTAATATCTGAGTAAGAAAAGATTTTTGTGTGAGGCAACTGGGCAGTGATTCCTAAAATACTCAAAAAATAAAAGTAATGTTTTCTTTACTTATGCATGTTGAGACAATAATTGAAGCTTTACAGTGAAGGAACAAGGATGGTCTGCCTCCTCATAGTACAATTCCTAGGGTAGTATACATTGGTTGGGGTTGGTCTGGCATGATAACCTTTGTCAACATGTCCCAGTGGAATTTCCTGTGCCTTTGTTTTCCCTTGGGACTAAGAAACAACATGCAAGAGAAGAGACTGGATGCCTCCCATGCAAGACAAGCTATTATTAGCTCTTCTCAATCTATTAGCTGTCCTCCTCAGCCTGACTGAATGGTGGGACATGAGAGTATTGCCCTTGTCTCCTGCATTGGGTGGCTAGCCCTGCTGCAGAGGGTTAGGCTCTCCAATATATAATTCAGTATCAGGGAGATTACTTTGCATTTGGTTTGTCCTGTCTTAACCTTGGTTTGCTGTCAGGTGCTCAACAAGCCACTCTCCACATCCCCTCCTTCACTGAACTTGCTTTCTGCACAGTTGTTTCTTTCATGTTTTCTCACTCCTCTCTCTTGCAGTTGCTGTGCAGCATCTTTTATCATTTCTTAAATATGTTATCACAGAGGCACTACCTATGTCACTGATTGGCTCAGCTTTGGCCAGCGGTGGGTCTATCTTGTAGCCAATTGGAACTGGCTCTGCCCAACAATATGGGTAGGTCCTAATGTCATGTCACAGAAGTCACCCCTACAGCCCCGCTACTA
Source organism: Megaceryle torquata (assembly GCA_024611175.1). Lineage (NCBI taxonomy): Eukaryota > Metazoa > Chordata > Aves > Coraciiformes > Cerylidae > Megaceryle > Megaceryle torquata. Next base: position 60,976 of record JANIJG010017339.1, read on the forward strand.
CCAAAACTTTTCCACCTACACCCAATACACTGTTCTTTCTACATCTCTCAAAATTCTTTATGACTCTCAAATAGATGTCAGTTCTGAGGCTTATTTATGGAATACAAAAATCTAGGCCAAGGTGAACAAAGGAACATGAAGTGATGGTCCAGCAAAATGTATCTCAAATCAATATAGCAGTCAGTTTGTTTATTAGCCAAAAATAAAAAAGTGTCCAGAATTGTAAATAAAATGTTGCTTCTCTGCTTCAACCTTATGTGAGACTTGCACCACTAAAGAAGAAATCATTGCAGGTTAACTCATCTCCCATAGCGATATATGACATACCAACACGGAAATATCTAACAGAAAAACACTTGTTAGTGATTGGAAGTAGGACACTTGCAGAGAAATATGAGCAAAGAAGCTTGCATTTTGTGCTGCTGGAAACATGTTTGAATTTATAATCACTCCTCTACAGGCAAAATAATGAGATGCCTGAAGAAGGAGACAGACTTGGAAGATAGTTGCTGTTATAACACCAATGAAAGGAAACCTGGATGGTGTCTCCTGCTGATATTTTGTTTACAAGAAAAGCAAAATCAAGTAGACCCTTCAGGGGAATACTATTAGGTTGCAAGTCTCTCTTGGTAGAAATTGCCATATGAGTTTATGTAATGCTTAGTAAGATAAGACACTGATCTCTACACAATGCCACTGTAATTTTAATCTCAATGAATAGTATATTTATTTCCCCAGAAATCCAGGAAAATAAAATATTATAAAAAGAATATTTAATATTGACATAAAGTCAAGCTTCATCATTTTAGTTTCATGTTCTAGATCATTAATCTAGTCACTGAGAGTAATGCAAAGAGCAATGTCAAATCACACTAGCTTTTTTTAGAAAAGATAGTATCTTAACAAAATTCTATAGGGTACAAACAAATCACCTCCTAGAAAGGAAACTTCTATTCCCTGTAATTACATTAATCTTAAAGAGAATATTTCTTTTATCTTCTGTTCTTCTTCAGACTGTACACA